>CM075873.1:697608-707608 GCA_038021265.1 Cyprinella venusta | reverse complement strand
TTCTGGTCTCTCTCTCTCCCTCCTCTGGCTTATCTTCAGGTGTCGAGCGCCCGACCTCTCCACGGTTTGGTTTCTTCCTCAGGATAATAGGAAGCAATGCTGCGGCTCGAACCAATCGCGTGTCGAGGGGTCGCAAACCTGCCGCGATGACTTCCACACACACACACACACTTCCTCCTCACTTCCTGGAGGTGTTTTCCTTGTCTGGCCTTTCACCTGCTCTCTATTGATTCAGTGTGTCAAAGAGAGAGAGAGAGAGAGAGATACACACACACACACACACACACACATCAAATTCTAAATAGAATTATGAAATGTTGATAAATTGTTCTACCTAACTTTATTATTTATTTATTTCGATTTTTATATTTAGATTGAAGTTTTCCTCTTTATTTCAATGCAGAAAGTGTTTACTAATGGTTTGTTTTAGTTAATAATAATGTGTGTGTGTGTGTGTCAGGCTCTGATGCGTCCGGGTCGTTTGGACCGTGTGATCTTCGTCCCGCTGCCCGACGCCGAGACTCGACGGCAGATCTTCACACTGCAGTTCCGGAACATGCCGATCCATCCCAGCATACACCTGGAGGACCTGGTGACCCGGACCGAGCGCTACTCAGGGGCAGAGGTGAGAGGTCACTGCGGGGGTCAGAGGTCAGGGGTCACCGTATCAGTTGGTAAAGTGTTTTCACACTGTTTATAGTAGAGAGAGAGTGTGTGAGTGTGTGTGTGTGTGTGTGTGTGTGTGTGTGTGTGTTTGTGTTGCCCATGAAGTATTTCTAAACACGTCTGACTCGCTGTAATGTAAGCGGTGTGTTTATTTGTGCTTGTGTTTTGTGTAAAGTGAGTTGCATGGTAACAAATGGTAACAACATGAACTGAAGAGCTCTCTCTCTCTCTCTCACACACACACACACACACACTTGATTGTGTGTGTGCTCATGATGTGCAGAAGGTCAAAAAAAATTCTAGTGTTTGATTTGCTGTTGTGATGGGTGAGAGCAGGGCTTTCTGGGTAATTTGCTGTTTACGGCATGTGATCGGCCTCACACACACACACACACACACACTCACTGTAATCCTGGGCTTCAATAGCAGCTCTTGTGTGTCTCTTTGCCCTATAGATGCAACATGAGCCATTAGAGACTCCACCCTGATCCTCTATTCAGATCCTCAAACACCAGTCACATGACCTCACACACACACACACCTGACCTCGTGAGGAAGATGAAGATCTCACACACTCATGGACACACACACACTCGGTCAGAGAGAGAGAGAGACAGTGCTGTTGGTCGCAGTAACTGATCTGACATCAGTCCAGCTCGTGCTAAAGCTGCTCAGTGTGTCTGAACAGGAAGTCGGTACGCCCACTTCCTGTTCTGGTGTGAAGATGTGCTCTTTAAACGAGTCGCGGTCAGGCTTTAAATATCTCTCGTCTGAGCCGCTGGTTTTGCTGGTTAAAATAGTTTTGTAATTATAGGAAATGATTTTTGCGCTGCGTGTTCGTCCTTGAACGCTGAGCTAATTTGTGGTCAGGCGTTTTGCCATCAAACCACCGACAGACAGAAACACACTCACAAACACAAACACACACAAATCATACAGGAATCCTAAAGAAATCATACAAAATCATATATAATCATAGAGGAATCATACCAATTCGTACAGGAATCCTACAGCAATCAAACAAAAATCATACAGAATCAAATGGAAATCTTACAGAATCATACAAAAATCATGAAGAAATCATAAAGAATCCTAAATAAATCATATAGAATAATACAGAATCATAAAGAAATCTTACAGAAATCATACAGAATCCTAAATAAATCATACAGAATCACACATAATCATAAATATATCTTACAGGAATCATAAAAAAAATCATACAGGAGTCATTCAGAAATCATAGAGGAATCATACCGATTCATACAGGAATCGTACAGCAATCATACAGAATAAAAAAAATCATACAGAATCCTGAAGAAATCATATATAATCATACAGAATCATAAAGAAATCATACAGGAATCATACAGAATCCTAAATAAATTGTACAGAATCTTACAGGAATCATACAGGAGTCATACAGAATCATAAAGAAATCATATACAGAAATCATATAGGAATCATTCAGAAATCATATATAATCATAAAGGAATCATACAGATTTGTATAGAAATCATACAGAATCCTAAATAAATCATATAGAATAATACAGAATCATAAAGATATCTTACAGAATCTTACAGGAATCATACAGGAATCATAAATAATCTTACAGAATCACACAATCATAAATCATATACAGGAATCATGCAGAATCATAAATATATCTTACAGGAATCAGACAGGAATCGTAAAGAAATCATAATCAGACAAAATCCTAAATAAATCTTACAGAATCATAAAGAAATCTTACAGAAATCATACTAGAATCATAAATCGTACATAATCTTACAGAATCATACACAATCATAAATCATATACAGGAATCATACAGAAATCATAAAGAATCATATACAGGAATCATACAGAATCATATAAAGGAATCATACAGAAATCATAAAGAATCATATACAGGAATCATACAGAAATCAAAGAATCATATAAAGGAATCATACAAAAATCATAAAGAATCATATACAGGAATCATACTGAATCATACAGAATCATATAAAGGAATCATACAAAAATCATAAAGAATCATATACAGGAATCATACAGAATCATATGGAATCATATACAGGAATCATACAGAAATCATTAAGAATCATATACAGGAATCAAACAAAAATGATACAGGAATCATATACAGGAATCACAACAAAGCTGGAGGTTTATCGCATTTGGTGGAGAGAGAGCTCCACTGAGTACAGAGAGGCCGCAACTGCTATCGGCTTATTTTACAACACACACACTAATTATATAAACACAAACTTGTACATCAGATGCGATTAATCGATGTGATACTTTATCATATAGTGGATAATCTTGAATACACTTACAGTAGTTGTGTTAGTATTAGTTCAAGCGAATAGATGAATAATGTAGAAAGTTTTTCTTCTGATATTGCAGCAAAATAGGAATGCAAAAATATGTTGTAGTTTCATCGACTGCCTGTGTGTGTGTGTGTGTGTGTGTGTGTGTGTGTGTGTGTCAGATCACAGCGGTGTGCAGAGAAGCGGCTCTACGGGCGCTGCAGGAGAACATCTCGGCCGAACACGTGACCCACACACACTTCCTCACCGCGCTGGACGCCGTCACACCTCGAATCCCACAGTCTCTGTTACAGGCGTACGAGAAATACCAGCGGGAACACGGCGGAGCGCGAGTCTGAACACACACACAATAAACCAGCTTTAGAACAGATAATGTTGGTGACTTCTGTACTTCGGTGTGGGAGTGAGCGAGCGAGTGAGTGTGTGTGTGTGTGTGTGTGTGGTCATCTGGTCTTAAAGACGTTATAGATCTATAAAGCTGTATTGGATCTCAGATCAGTGTTTTCTGGTTGTGTGTGTGAGATCTGCACACACTCTTAAAACACATCAAAGATGATTTCTGTCCTGATAAATATGAATATTTTAAATAAATAAAATTTAAATTAATATTTTTTTAATTCTGTAGAAAAGTAACAGTATTTTTGAGAAGATATCATAACCCAAATCTGTGATCTGAACACCTGGAATGAACACGGCTCTCAATGTTTCATTAAATCAGCTTTTATTTGGTGCATTATTTTTTATTAGCTATTATTTATTTTTTATTAGCTATTATTTATTAGCTGCACAGTTGTTATTATTAACTAAAACCATTAAACACGCCTTCTGCATTCAAATAAAGTGGAAATATAGAAAATATGATGACATTTTTAAATCTAAATATTGAGCTCAAAATTACTAAACTTCAAATGAAATTAAAAGGAACGCTGCAGATATAAAAATATAAGCTAATTCAATAACCACGGTTAATTTATTTGATCAAAAATACAGCAAAAATTGTGAAATATTATTATGATTTAAAATAACTGTTTTTTATGTGAATATACAGTAAATTGTAATTTATATCTGTGATCAAAGCTGAATTTATCATCATTACTCCAGTCTTCAGTGTCACATGATCCTCCAGAAATCACTCTAATATGAGGATCTGATGATCAACACACAGTTATGATTATTATTAATGTTGGAAACTGTGATACATTTTATTTTTCAGGAGTCTTAGAGTAGAAAGTTCAAAAGATCAGCATTTATTTGAAATATAATCTTTTGTAACATAAATGTCTTTACTGGCACTTTGATTCAATACGTCCTGAATTAATTAATAATATTAATTTCTGTGTAAAAATCTTTCTGACCCCAAACTTTTGAACGACAGTGTGCATACTACTAAAACAAATTATGAATATTAAATATATCATCAGTAACACTGGATAATAATGTCCCATTAGTTAATGCATTATTAGCTAAAAATGAACAATACATTTATTACAGTATTTACTTTATCAATATTTACTTATCTTTGTTAATCTTAGTTAATAAAAATACAGCTGTTCGTTGTTAATGTCAGCTCATATCTGTTAACTAAAATATGCACGGATGATCTTTTGATTTTAATAGTGTATTAGTAAATGCTGAAATGTGTGTGCGCGCGCGTTTGTGTGTGTGTGTGTGTGTGTGTGTGTCTGCGGCTCGTTTCCATCTGAATGCATGAAATGACTTTGTGCTGAACTTTCCTTTCTCATGTATCCGGATGCAGCACATCCGCCCCACTCACACTCACACACACACACACACACACACACACACACACACACACACACACACACACACACACTGAGGGGGTTTGAGCTCTTAAGGTCGCACCAGCAGTGCTCGTATGTTTTCGAGTTGTTTCACTGCACAATCGGCTTCAGCAAAACGCGTATAAAATTAAAATTAAGGAGATTTTATTTATATCCTCAACATTATCTGAAAGATTTTAAAATATGGTTTTCAAGCATTCCCGAATCACACGAAACAATACGTGTAAAATGTTACAAAAACGGCTTATATCGGGTTATATGCACATATATTAACAAATATAGCTAGTATTTAATTTACAATAGATCTATTGTAGCCTACAGAACGCAGTGTGTACTCAGTATCGAGAGCGCGCAATGTGTGTGCGTGACGTTCAGAAGCAGATGCGCGTTTGTTTCACACGATCCACCTTAAATCCAGAGATCTCTTGCCCCTCCTGCATCTGCCCCATGATCCTCTTTCATTCATCAGTGTGTGTGTGAGTGTGTGTGCGCAAAAACAGCACACGCATCTGATCCGACACACTCACGCAGAGTCTGGCGCGCGGATTGCCCGACGGACGCGCATTGCGCTAAAGGAGCTGCGAGCGCGCATTTATTCGTGGATTTAACGGGAATCTTTCCGTGGATCAAAACCTGATCATATTCAGAACATAATCCCGATCTGGAGAGTTTTTCTCGGGATCTTACGCTCGCGGGCATGCGCTTTACGCGCTGATCTGTGTGGATCGTTTTGGACATGTTGATGGATGTTCGGCACCAGGACTGATGGATTTGACATTATGGGAGTCTGTCTGCGGGTATGTATCAGTTCACACACACATGCATCGGTGTTGTTTAATGTGGACTAGATGGAGAGTGTGTGTGAATCTGTGGCTCTTGCTCTCCACAGGCCCCCGACCGCAAAAACACGCGTGTATTACTCAAAACTTCTGTTTAATTATATACAGTATTATCCACTTTAGACTGTGTGTGTATGTGTGTGTCGTGCGTTCATGCTCAAACACACACACACTCCTCCCCCAGCGGGCTTGTTTTCATTCATAAGTAATTTTTCTTAGTCCAGTCATTTTTCTTTTGTTTAAAAAAACGATTTCTGTATTTTTACTTAACTAATAAAAAAATGCACGGATACAACGCATGTGTAATGTTAAACACACGAAAATATGTGGCTAATAAATGTGAATTGATATTAAGCGCATCCGATAATAACGGAGAAGTAAACGCGTGATGAAGTGTCTCGGGTCCTGAAAGGCCGGAGTTTCCGAGTCTCCTGCATATTAGAGGCTGTGTGTTTGATTTGAAGTCTTCCTGCTCAGTGTGGCTCTGCATTTTAATGTTAACCAGCCATACACATGCAAATCAGCACGGGAAGTAGTTGTACTTACTTCAGTTGTGTGCTTATTGAGCTCGGTACAAAGTCTTGTTAATAGTCAACTCTCTCTCTCTCTCTCTCTCTGTCGGGTTAAATGGCTCTGTGAAAGAGCTCGAGACACACGCACGTCTGTAGATCTGCACACGTGAACGCGCATCAGGGTGTGAATTGTGTGTCCAGGCGGTTTGACCCTCTAATTAAGGCTTGAACCCCCCAAAGGAAGTCAAAAACAAAAGCTTGGGGGCCTTGAGTGTGTGTGTGTGTGTGTGTGTGTGTGTTTCTCACACGCTTCGGTAGTCACGCTTTTTACCAGTAAACTCTTACAAATAAATGAGATTTTCGCAGTGGAATGTGGAATGTTTTATTCCCCATATCCCTTGAGTCTTTCTGTAAATGCTAACTAACTTGAATTTTGCAATTTTTCTAACTTGAAACATGAATTTCCGTAACGGGTGAATAAAGTAGGCTATTTATCTAAGGCAAAACATTGTTTGTATAAATTTGTCTATAACGATATGAGGGACGTTATTACAGTGCTATTTTTCTTTATTTACCTCGAAATGTGACAGTATGCCCCACACATGACCATATTACAGCTCAAAATGTAATTCGAACTGATATAAACATTTTGTCAATAAAATACAATTGTTTGCTTTTTCAAATAAAATAATGGCGATTTTTTTAATAAATAAAAATAAACTATTTTTTATGAACACAACGCAAAACTCTTCAAACAGATCTAAACACGAAACAAACGAACTTTGCATTTCTTGAATAATAATTAACATCAGTCCTTTATTCGTCTTTCTCTCAGTAAAGAAACAGACCAGTTAAATTTCTAAACTGTTGATTGGAGGAGATTTACTTTTACTCGCCGTGTATTTTTTGCTATAGTTAATAAATGTTCAGCTACGTCTTTCTCTGTTGTTTAGTGTTGATATGGTAGTAAATAGAGCAAGTTTCGTCATGTGTGGAAACATTTAAAGCATGCATGTTAGGACGCTCCTGATTATCATTTCATAATCATTATTTCAGAAATAACTGCAACGAAAAGTAACTTGCAATAGAATATCAGAAACTACCTGTTTGTTGTGTTTTAATGCACATTTTAAACGACGTGGTTGTAATTATTCATGAGATGGCATAATACATTATTTTTTTTAATGATGCATTATACAAATAGGTCCATCTGAAGTCAATTATTTTATCCCTTAAAAGTCATCTTTGATCATCAAAATTACATTTTAAAGTTTTTTCCTTGAAAAAAATCTTCATGCCTTGAAATATCTTGAATGTAACTCGACACCCTTGCCTCATTTAGTATGCGTGGTTCTATGAATATGCAAATGAGCTCCGGTTACAAGGTCGAGAAACACCAGCGATTTCAAAGCGTGTTTTTGAGACTGTCTTTGGTTCACTGCGGTTTTAAGGAGGAAATACTCAGCAATCCTGTCCACTTATCGACTTACACACGGTTTAAGCGTATTAAATAGACATAAACAACATTAAACACTGGATTTTCACCACAAGGGGGCTTTAATGTGTTTGGTCTTGGAGGATGAACACACACTCAGATTTAGGCAGGTGGAGCTGGGGAGGGGGGAGGAGTCAGAGGACGCCAGACCAGGCTAATTAAAAGTTGAGCAAGCGATCTCATTGGCTGCAGGATCAGAAGAGGCCAATCAGCTTGTGCCGTGAGCTAATGATGTAATTGCATGTAAACAAGGCCAAGAATGTTCAATCTTCTAATATCTCTCTCTCTCTCTCTCTCTCTCAGAGTCTCCGATGAACATCTCATCAGTGCTGTCGTCTGGAGTTGCTGATCGTGTCTTATGGATCGCCGCGGTCGGACCGTCAGACATCCGGAGCTCCCGTCCGGGACCGTCCTGTCCCTGGATCAGATCAAAGCCATCCGCTCACGTAACGAGTACACGGAGGGCCCGGTCGTCCCGCCGCGGACCCCGGACAAGCGCGAGAGGACTCACGAGGTGCTCCCGGTGAACCTGAACAACAACTACGAGCACGGATCGGGTCGTCCGCCGGCGCTCAGCAGGTCCACCAGCTCCGGGAGCAACGAGAGCAACGGGAGTACCGGGAGCGTGTCGTCGGAGCAGGGATTGTTAGCGTCGAACAGAACCGTACGGACTCAACCGAAATCGTTTCTCCCTCCCCTCAAACAGACTCAGACGGAAAAGCTCGATTTGCATTCGTACATCTGCGAGAGTTGCGGAAAATGCAAGTGCGGCGACTGCACGGCTCCGCGGACGCTCCCGACGCGGCTGGCGTGCGACGGACAGTGCGTGTGTTCGGCCGAGAGCGCGGTGGAGTACGGGACGTGCATGTGTTTGGTGAAGGGGATCTTCTATCACTGTTCTAACGACGACGACGTCGGCGACCCGTGCGCGGACCGGCCGTGTTCGCTGTCCAATCCGCAGTGCTGCTCGCGGTTCCTGTGCATGGGCCTGATGTCCGCGCTCTTCCCGTGTTTGCTCTGCTATCTTCCCGCTAAGGGTTGCGTGAGGGCGTGCGGCGCGTGTTACGACCGCGCGAAGCGGCCCGGCTGCCGATGCAAGAACTCCAACACCGTTTACTGCAAGATGCAGAACTGGAACCAGACGGCGGGAAAACCGTCCTGATGAACCGCGAGAGAATCGCTGCTGCGGGGTGTGGAAAACAGAGAAGGGGGAGGAGTTATGTTAATGAGCACATGCAGTCAAACCAAAGAATTATTCAGACACCCGATATCGTTTTTGATGCTGGGTTGTTTTAACCCAACTTTACAGAGCAAACGTTGGGTTAAATCGCTGGGTTTGTCCATATTTGACCCAGTTTTAGTGTGTAGTGTGATCAGGACGCTTTAGTTAACTTATGTAAATCAGGAGAGCAAAATAAAGTCAACAGTGACATATTACACCCAAAAAATTCTTCATACACTCTTAGAAGAAATGGTTCTATTTACAACCAGAAATGGTTCCATCCCCCACTTCATATATGGAACTCCAAAATGGTTCTATATAGAACCATTTTTTTTGGTAAAAGGTTCTATTGGCCAAGTATGGAACACCAGGGTTCTATATAGAACCATTTTTTTGGTAAAAGGTTCTATTGGCCAAGTATGGAACACCAGGGTTCTATATAGAACCATTTTTTTGGTAAAAGGTTCTTTTGGCCAAGTATGGAACACCAGGGTTTTATATAGAACCATTTTTTTTGCTAAAAGATTCTATTGGCCCAGTATGGAACACCAGGGTTCTATATAGAACCATTTTTTTGGTAAAAGGTTCTATTGGCCAAGTATGGAACACCAGGGTTTTATATAGAACCATTTTTTTTGGTAAAAGATTCTATTGGCCCAGTATGGAACACCAGGGTTCTATATAGAACCATTTTTTTTGTCAAAGATTCTATTGGCCCAGTATGGAACACCAGGGTTCTATATAGAACCATTTTTTTTTTGGTAAAAGGTTCTATTGGCCAAGTATGGAACACCAGGGTTTTATATAGAACCATTTTTTTTGGTAAAAGGTTCTATTGGCCCAGTATGGAACACCAGGGTTCTATATAGAACCATTTTTTTTGGTAAAAGATTCTATTGGCCCAGTATGGAACACCAGGGTTCTATATAGAACCATTTTTTTTGGTAAAAGATTCTATTGGCCCAGTATGGAACACCAGGGTTTTATATAGAACCATTTTTTTTTGGTAAAAGGTTCTATTGGCCCAGTATGGAACACCAGGGTTTTATATAGAACCATTTTTTTTTGGTAAAAGGTTCTATTGGCCCAGTATGGAACACCAGGGTTCTATATAGAACCATTTTTTTG
>CM075873.1:612608-692608 GCA_038021265.1 Cyprinella venusta | reverse complement strand
AATACAAAAATTGCAACAAAATAAATCATCACTGAACATACTTTTCATCTAGATCTGCTGTACAGGAGAAGCAGCTTTGTTGCATTATTTTCCTGTTTTCACTGTAAAGCTGCTTGAAATAATCTGTATAGGCTAAAAAGCGCTATAAAAAAATATTGGGGACTTGACTTGAATGCTAGATGTAATGCTCTTGCTATATATATATATATATATATATATATATATATATATATATAATCGCCAACACAAATGATGGGGTGAAATGGGCTGTAATGCATGGGGCGCCAGGTAAAATCTTGCCTAGGGCAGCAAATTGGTCAGGGCCGGCCCTGTGTGTGTGTGTAGATCAAAGGCTGTGAGATGAGTCTGATCTGCTGTTGATTTAGCTCTGGCTCAGAGATGGAGAGAGTTTGAGGAACGAGTAAAAGACTTTCAGCCGTCGACTCGCGCTCCTCTTTTCATCTTCTGCTCGTCTTTGAACTGACGGGCCTTTATGTAGAATATACGCCTTAGTGAAGAGGGTAAACATGTGCTTCCAGACCCCCAACACACACACACACACACACACACACACACACACAATCTAGTTATACCATTTATTGTTTATTTATTTATTTTTTTACATCTTAACCATGTAAAGCCTGAAATATTAAATAAAAGTCCGAAATATCTATTTTAATGGAATAGTTTATTGAAATTTAAAAAAATCTAAAACAAAAAGTTTGCAGTGTCATACATTAAGTGGCGATCATCTACAGGCCTGAGAAACTGACCTTATTATTGAGCTCATAGGGTTAAAAGTGAGTGGTATAAAGAGCTTCGACTAATCTTACCCTGTTTTTCTAAGTCAGACACATATATTATTGATAAATATATTATTGGTCTAATCTGAAAACTAAGGCTGATTATCTCATGGCAAACAACTAGTTATTTGTGAATTTTTAAATATGATATATGATATAATAGTGGTGTCCACATGTGTGTCTCTAAGCTAACAACACTTGCTTTGGCTTTAGATGAAAACAAATGGCACTGTTAGACTCAGACCGCGGCTGAAATCAATTATACTTTTATTATAGTTAAGCTGTTGAATAGATAGCTGTTGAATAAAGTTATTATTTTTTTTTTTCGTCGCTTGACAAACTTAAGGATGAGCCACTGTCGTCACTCGGACTATTTGAACGATGGCTTTAATAAATTTTTGGGCCGGCAAGTTTCAATATCAATAGAAGCCTGATCTAGCTCTCAGATTTACTCAAAAATATCTTAATTTGTGTTCTGAAGATGAGTGAAAGTCGTACAGATTTGAACAACATGAGGGAGAGTCATCACTGACAGAGTTTACATTTTGGGGTGAACTGTCCCTTTAAGATTCCCTGAAGCTCGTGTAGTTTGAGTGATGACGTCACTTTGTAGGACAACTCGGAAGCTAGCGGCGCATGGGTTCCCTCGGTCGAAAAGCAATGCATTTTCCCCATAGACTTTTGGAAAATCGCAAAAAATAAGATCTGTGTTCAACAAAGAGTTGTGACCCTCACACGTTTTCTCTAGCAAGAGAATCTTTACAAGTTAATCGAAAATGTATACATTCTGAAGCCTATATATAAAAAAAAAACACAATCAGACACAATAACGTTTAAAAAACCACAAGCAGGTTACAACTGTGTGTCCTACATCATGGATCAAAACGTGAAAATATTTAGAGGTTTTGTTCACCACAGACCTTATTTCAGGCGATTTAGCAAAAACCCATTCAAAAATCCCATAGACTTTAGAGCGAGGGAACCGTAGTGCTAAAATGCTAACTCGCTTCCGCGTTTTGGCCTACAGAGTGACGTCGTAACTTCAGAAGGAAGATCCCCTCCACTTCACCTCCGCCAAATGCTTCCGTAAGTGTATTGTTATTTATTATATGTATAATAATAATAATTACTATTTACATTTATCAGAGTTAGGCGCAATACAGTTTGAATCACCCCTCCGCTGTTATTCATGTTTATAGGAGTTAAAGATCCTAGCGCTCGATAGTTTCTTTATCCTGTAAAATCAATAAACCGATCATAGCAACGGATGCTTGTTTAATAAACAGTTTTTATTTCGATTCCCGTCACTAAGTGCGTTACCCAGAATTCCATCTGTTCTCCGACTCTTGATTGTTCGTCTGAAATATGCAAACACTCTGAGAGAGTTCATCATGCGTGTGTGTGTGTGTGTGTGTGTGTGTGTGTGTGTGTGTGTGTGTGTGCACATGCTTGTGTTTTGGACTCAACAGGAACAGGAAAGAGATTATAAACATCCATTACTGCTCGAGATACCCTGAAACACACACACACACACACACACACACCCAAACACACCCACACACGCTCGCTCGCTCGCTCCGAGAATAATTACACCTGAGCGAGAGACACACAGAGGAACATTTGTAAACCATTACCAGCCCATTTCCTCTGGTAATACAGGATGTGGCCGCAACAAATGTCCCATGATGCATTTGTAATATTAAACTTCGGTGTGTGTGTGTGTGAGGGCGGATAGAGCACATAAACTAAATCAGAAACTCGTTTGCGTTCCCTCGGCTGGGTTTTGGGGAGTGTGTCAGCTGTGATGACTTTGGAAAGTTTCCTCAGGAAAGTTCAGGACCTGGAAGACTGGATCCTTTACACGAGCCATCGGGAACTGAAGTGTGTGTATGCGGGCGAACACTCACACACTGTTTTATGGTTCAGAGGTGGTTACTGTTTGCCAAGAGTGGGAGAGCTGTAATTGCACATTTCCTCTGAAGAGAGAGAGAGATCTTTCTATTTAAACATTACATTTAGGCTATATCTCCTGTTTTATTTTTATCAATATCTTGTTTTTTTAGTTCTGATACTTAAAGACTTTATGTATGAACAGCAGTCTGAAACAGGAGCTATATTTCCACTCATTGTTTGTGATATTGCATGAAAAATGCTGGATGGATCTGAAAAAAAAAACTGTATGTGCTCAATTTATAGGCATTATTTTGGCAATGTTTTATATTTCAACATTTTTAATTTTTCAATATTTACTTTCGCTAGCAAAACTTTGAGTTCCCCTGAGAAATTTTGAGTTCCAGCTAGAAACTGATACAACTATTGATAAAAAAATTAATTATTAATAATTATGGGGATTAACATTAATAAGATTTAATAAATTATTGAGTTAGTTTGTTTAAATCAATTTAGGAAACTAATATTAACAATTGGTTGAACTTTAAAAGTTTCAGTCTGGTGGTTTATATATAGAAACTTTTACAGGTTCCCATCATGAGATTATTTTATGTACATATATATATATATATATATATATATATATATATATATATATATATATATATATATATATATATATATATGTGTATACACACATAAAAAATGTGTGTGTATATATATATTTTTTTAATTTATAGTAATTTTAATAAAGTTAAATAAAAATAAAAATTGTAATAAAATTAAATAATATTAATTTATAATAATTTTAATAAAAATAATACATTTAAAATAATTTTAGTTTATATTAATTTTTATTTTAATTAAATCGTGTGAATTAAGCAGCTTAAAACCAGACTTTATAACGAGAAAAAAATGAAATAACCCATTAAACATTTTAATATTAGGCAGTCTTTAAAGACATTCTCCTTATACAGAACCTATTGGCAAACAGGTTCCTTCAATTTGAATCAAGACCCATATAGATCCACTCAACCTTTTTGATCATTTGAATCTGTTTTTAACCCTTTCCTGTTTAGTTATGTTAATTAAACTCTGTCACTTTCACACTGAAGAAAATCAACCCTTTGAGCCTGAATGTTTGAATACAGGTGTTTCGTGTTCTGATTATATATGTGAACCCACATATGACACCTGCACACTGACAACACGTGTGTGTGTGTGTGTGTGTGTGGTTCAGTGGAGGAGAACGTCTCTCAGTGAAACGCTCATTTAGCAGCTGAAGTCACGTCAGCCAGACAATAAGAGCCAGTGCTTCCTTCCTGCTGTTCCAGTCCACTTCACAAACTCAATGTGACTCTCCCTCCCTCCCTCTCTCTCTCTCTCTCCCTCCCTCTTTCACTCTCTCTCTCCCTCTCTCTCCCTCCCTCTTTCACTCTCTCTCTCCCTCTCTCTCCCTCCCTCTCTTGTAGCAGGAAAAAAAAGAAGTTCGTGTTTTTATTTATTTATTTGTTTATTTATTTATTATTTTGGGCAAGCTAAAAAAGCAATTTGGTTGTTCCGAAAAGGAAAATGAAATGATGGCGAATCAACTGAGTGTTAAAGGGATTAAATCCTGTATAAATAGAGTTTAGCTTTTACAAGTTGGTTAATGACTTGCATGTTTTCAGATGTAAATGGGGCATAAACAAATGTGTCTGCGATGGTGACCCTGATGGCTGTCTCCAGATGGATGCATGAGTGAGTTTAAATTGTAAAGGAAAGGAAAGAAAAAGAGGGAAAACCTTAATTTTTTTATTTACATTTTTTTTAGAAACGTGTGTTTTTGGGTTTCTAAGATGCTGTCATATTGAGACTGATTGTTAAAGCTTCTTTTACTAAACATTTTATATATTTAATGTTGTTTTATAAAGTGATCTTAAAGTAAAAGTCTCTCTCTCTCTCTCTCTCTCTCTCTCTCTCTCCCAGAGAAAGCGAGTTAAACGGAAAAATAAACAACAACAACAGCATAAATGAATCAACAGTGTCTACGAGGCTCCAATCAGGGCGATTCTTCAATCAGGTTTGACTAAAATATGGAAACACTTAATAAGCTCTCATTAGTTAATGTTGGAAATGCATGAACAGTGAGCAATATATGCATAACAGTATTTAGAAATATTTGTTAATGTTAGTTAATAATAAAAAAAAAACAATTGTTAGTTCAAATTAGCTCAGATCCATTAAATGATATTAAGTGTGTGTGTGTGTGTGTGTGTGTGTGTGTGTGTGTGTGTGTGTGTGTGTGTGTTGCTGCCAGATGTTCTCCACATTGAGTCGTGGACTGTAATTGCTCTTGTGTGTTAAAGTTGCATCAAAGAATGAAACATTAAAGCAGCTGAAGCGTTCTCCTTCTGATGTAATTAACGAGCTCTTATATTAACCGACTGATTAATATTCTCTGATGTTTTTGTGTGATGTAAGAGACTCTCTCTCACATGTGAATGAGTTCCTGGTGTCAATCTGAAGCCGTCTGTACAGCAGCATCTAATCCATGACCGTGAGTATATCTGCGCTTTTTTACTTTATTTAAATAATTAAATAAAAGTTTTAAAATTATTATTTCTATTGTAACGTAATAATTTAAGAGTCAGTAATCTCTGAACACACTGGACTGATCCTCCTGCTCTAAATCAACATCAGCGCTAAATCTAAAGCTTCAGGTGTGTGTGTGTGTGTGTGTGTGTGTGTGTGTTTCCACTTCTCGTAACTCGGTTGCTATGGGAGCAGCTTATCTTTAAACCAGATCCATTTCGTCCGTCCCTCCCTCCGGGTCGCTTCCTTTCCTCTGTTTCCAGAATTCCTTCTTTCCCTCTTTGCTCTGTCCTGAAAACACACACACACACACACACACACACACACGTCCGCTCTCTTATGAGTAAATATGTCGTTAAAATTACATAACATCTTGTTATTACAAGAAAAGATGTTTTAAAGACAACATCTAGTTATTATGAGAAAAGATGTCATTAAAAGATATAACATTTCGTTATTACGAGAAATATGTTGTTAAAACTGCATAACATCTCGTTAATTATGAGAAAAAGATGTTCAAACGACATAACATCTCATTATTACAAGAAAAGTTGTCGTTTTAAAGACAACATCTAGTTATTACGAGAAAAAGATCCTCAAACAACATAACATCTCGTTATTACGAGAAAAGATGTTAAAATTACATATCTCGTTATTACGATACAATATGTTGTTAAAATTACATATCTCGTTATTACGAGAAATGATGTTTTAAAGACAACATCTAGTTATTATGAGAAAATGTATTGTTAAAACGGCACAACATATTGTTATTACGAGAAAAGATGTCGTTAAAATTACATAACATCTCGTTATTTCGAGAAAAAGATGTTCAAACGACATTTCTCGTTTTTATGAAAAAAGACGTCGTTAAAGTTGCATAACATCTTGTTATTACAAGAAAAGAAGTCGTTTTAAAGACAACATCTCCTTATTGCATGAAAAGATGTTTTAAAGACAACACCTCGTTATTACGAGAAAAAGATCCTCAAGCGACACATCTCGTTATTACGAGAGATGTTTTAAAGACAACATCTAGTTATTACGAGAAAAAAGATGCTTAAACGACATCTCGTTATTACGAGAAAATATGACGTTAAAATGACAACATCTCGTTATTACGAAAAAAGATGTTAAAATGACATAACATCTCGTTATTACGAGAAAAGATGTTTTAAAGACAACATCTAGTTATTACGAGAAAAAAGATGCTTAAACGACAACATCTCGTTATTACGAGAAAATATGACGTTAAAATGACAACATCTCGTTATTACGAAAAAAGATGTTAAAATTGCATAACATCTCGTTATTACGAGAAAAAGTTGTTCAAATGACATTTCTCGTTTTTACGAAAAAATATGTTGTTAAAATGACATAACATCTCGTTATTACGAGAAAAGATGTTTTAAAGACAGACTCTAGTTATCATGAGAAAACATGTTAAAACGACACATCTTGTTATTACCATAAATTATGTTGTTAAAACTACATAACGTTGTTATTACGAGAAAAGATGTTCGAACAACATAATATCTCGTTGTACAAAAAAAGATCTTGTTATTATGAGAAAAATATGTTCAAACGACATATCTCGTTATTACGAGAAAAGATGTAGTTTTAATGACATAACATCTCGTTATTATGATAAAAGACAACATAATGTTAAAACAACATAACATCTGATTATAACGACATAATTGTGTGGGAAAATAATAAGCATGTGTCAGCAATGCACCACTGTAGGAAATCAACAGGAGGACGAGGGAAATAAAACAGATGCTCACATGTAAACAGATACGATATTTACTGATGATTTCAGTGAGATGTAGTAATTCAGACACATTTACAGGAAAATTCTAATAAGCCCAGTTTAGTAGCAGTGGAGGATAAAATGCATTTGTCTGAACTCTCGGTTTATTGAAATGCTGAATAATTGCTTCGTACAGTTAAACAGTCCCAAGAAACAACATAAAGAACATTATAATGATACATACAATATCAAATGGACTATAAGAACAATTTACAAGTAAAACAAGTAAAAGTATCTCTGTCTACAACACACACTCTCTCTCTCTCTCTCACACACACACACACACACACACACAGTTGCTCCTCCCATGTAAAATATAAATTTCACTCAAGCTTCCTAAAATATTTAGTCCAACAACCACCTTTCCATTTACAAAAGCTGTTATTGAGACTCCTAAAATATGATCCGTCGTAAACCTGTCTGACCTGTTAGGAATGTGTCTGAGTTTGTGTGTGTGTGTGTGTAAGTGTCTCTGTGAGTGAGTGTGTGTGTTTGTGAGTGTGTTTGTCTCTGAACACACACTCACACACACTTTCTCACATAGACATACACAGACACACACTCACACACAGACACGCACTCACTCACAGACACACACACTCACACACACACACAGCTGGGGGTTGCTAGGGTCTTACTTTGCTGTTGCTAGAGCATTGTGGGTGGTTGCTGGGGTGTTACTATGCTGTTACTGTGGTTGCTGGGGCGTTACTATGCTGTTGCTAGAGCATTGTGGGTGGTTACTAGGGTGTTACTATGCTGTTGCTAGAGCATTGTGGGTGGTTGCTGGGGTGTTACTATGCTGTTACTGTGGTTGCTGGGGCGTTACTATGCTGTTGCTAGAGCATTGTGGGTGGTTACTAGGGTGTTACTATGCTGTTGCTAGAGCATTGTGGGTGGTTACTAGGGTGTTACTATGCTGTTACTAGAGCATTGTGGGTGGTTACTAGGGTGTTACTATGCTGTTACTAGAGCATTGTGGGTGGTTGCTGGGGCGTTACTATGCTGTTGCTGTGGTTACTAGGGTGTTACTATGCTGTTGCTAGAGCATTGTGGGTGGTTGCTGGGGTGTTACTATGCTGTTGCTAGAGCATTGTGGGTGGTTGCTGGGGCGTTACTATGCTGTTGCTGTGGTTACTAGGGTGTTACTATGCTGTTGCTAGAGCATTGTGGGTGGTTGCTGGGGTGTTACTATGCTGTTGCTAGAGCATTGTGGGTGGTTGCTGGGGCGTTACTATGCTGTTGCTGTGGTTACTAGGGTGTTACTATGCTGTTGCTAGAGCATTGTGGGTGGTTGCTGGGGTGTTACTATGCTGTTGCTAGAGCATTGTGGGTGGTTGCTGGGGCGTTACTATGCTGTTGCTGTGGTTACTAGGGTGTTACTATGCTGTTGCTAGAGCATTGTGGGTGGTTGCTGGGGTGTTTCTACATTTCCAATCATTCACTAGAGCAGCTCAATAATGATAAGACACTGATGAAGCCTCAGTCACACACCACATGCTCTTTTGTTGCGCTAGTAATAGAAAAGCTTCATTATTTCCAACCAAAGGGATTTGCACACACATCACAACATAAATAGATGTAAGAAGGAACTCTCCAGGATAGCGTGAAGGAATCACGAGACTGTCCTTCGGGGATACTTCACAGAACTGATCATTACAGGGCGCAAACACACACATATACATCACTCCACACTTCTACAGATGGGGAACTCCTGACACACACACACACAAACTCATGCACTCTTACACACACACACACACACACACACTGATGTGTGTTTGATCTGTTGTCGATGTGTCGCCCTCAGGCTTTGACTCCAGATGTTCCTCCATCATTTGATGTGAGATGTTTGCATGTTTCACATTCTCCGGCTCTCAGGACTCTGAGTCTGTGTGTGTGTGTGTGTGTGTGTGTGTGTGTATGGTCATTAATGCTGTTCCTGGCACTGAGACTTCAGGAAATCTGTTTCACAGCGTGTTTGGAGGCCACACACAGATTCCTGAAACCAAGATCATGCTCTTGGTCCATACACACTAACACACACACACACTTTCCGCCCCACAGTATTGCACAGAGTGTGTGTAGTAATGAACATGTGCAAACACACATCAGTCGCATATGACATATGTGTATGATGAAGATGTTGATATATTTGGTCTTGGCAGTGCTAGTGTGATGTGGGTGGTTGCTATGCGGTTGCTAGGGTGTTGCTATGCGTTTGCCAGGGTGTTGCTATGCGGTTGCTAGGGTGTTGCTATGCGGTTGCCAGGGTGTTGCTATGCAGTTGCCAGGCTGTTGCTATGCAGTTGCCAGGGTGTTGCGATGCAGTTGCCAAGGTGTTGCTATGCTGTTGCCAAGGTGTTGCTATGCAGTTACCAGGGTATTGCTATGCGTTTGCCAGGGTTTTCCTATGCAGTTGCCAGGGTGTTGCTATGCGGTTTTCAAGGTGTTGCTATGCAGTTGCCAGGGTGTTCCTATGCAGTTGCCAAGGTGTTGCTATGCGGTTGCCAGGGTGTTGCTATGCGTTTGCAAAGGTGTTACTATACGGTTGCCAAGGTGTTGCTATGCAGTTGCCAGGGTGTTCCTATGCAGTTGCCAGGGTGTTACTATGCAGTTGCCAGGGTGTTGCTATGCGGTTGCAAAGTTGTTGCTATACGGTTGCCAAGGTGTTGCTATGTGGTTGCCAGGGTGTTGCTATGCCGTTGCCAAGGTGTTGCTATGCGGTTGCCAGGGTGTTGCTATGCAGTTGCCAGGGTGTTGCTATGCAGTTGCCAGGCTGTTCTGATCCAATCTCTGTGAGCACTAGCTCTAGTGACTTCCTAAATGAAAGAAAAAATGATTCTGGCACCAAACGTGGTGAACTCACAGCAGGATTTGTGCACACGTTCGCCTCTGAATGACTCTGATGATTCTTCTGCTCCGGCATGAGAGTTTAAAAGTTGAATGTGGATGTTGTGCAACTCTGCACGTCATATATCAGGAACATGACAGCTGATAAAAGTTCCTGCGCTGTAACTCACGCTGACAGCTCCAGTCCTCGATCCGCCCTCTCCTCGTCCCCGTGTGGAGCCTTCGACTCGCAAGGCCGAACACGCCACTGACAATACACTACAGCAAACACAACACACTCACCAGCCTGCCAGCTGACACTCTCTCTGTGTGTGTGTGTGTGTTCAAGAGTTCAAACACACACACACGCTGAAAGTACATCAGTCCCACCCAGTGTGATGACAGCTTTTACCTGAAGCAAGGTAACACGTTTACTAAAACATCCTGCAGGAGGAAACAAAACACACACAGCTGTGCTTTACACACATATGATGCATGCACACACACACACACATGCACTTACTCAAAGCTGAAAGAAAGAAAGAGAAATGAAGCCCTAAAGTAGGGGCGTTGAGCTCCAGCCCTGATTGGCCAGATCGGTGTCGTCTCATTCGTCACGGGTTGGAGATGAACTGATTGTAACCTCAGTTATTACGGCACAACCCTAACCCCAACATATAACTTACAAAACTGTGGACTTCATGTCCTCAACTGGAGAAACACACACACACACACACACACAATAAATTAATAATAATAATACATTTTATTTGTATTGCACTTTACATTTTAGCAATCTCAAAGTGTACTATAATTAAAACTACTCAGAATCAATAATAAGTTTACACCGACGGCCATGTCCTGCTCGTGGGTTTCAGATGTTTGTGAGTAAACACACACACACACACACACACACATCAGTAATTAGTTTGTGCTGAAGGACGTGTTTAACAAACAGCCGGAGCTCTCGACAGGTGCTGAGCGACAGGTGTGTGTGTGTGTGTGACTTCTGAGTGCTGATAATCTACAGGGGTCAGAGGTCACGGAGAGCGAAATGACCTCATGTTGCCATGGTAACCGGATTCTGTCCTCAACTATTATGTTGAAGACGACATGAAACTGTGTATATATGACTATTTCAGTCGTGGAGCGTTCACGTGCAATCGCATCATTAGCTCACGGCACAAGCTGATTGGCCTCTTCTGATCGTACAGCCAATGAGATCGCTTGCTCAACTTTTAATTAGTCTGGTCCAGTGTCCTCTGACCTTTTTATAAAATGCAGCCTTGTCGTTGTTTCAAAAACATTACGAAATATTTCTGAGCCCAAACGTTTGGCCGTATATATATTTCTCAGTGCCGTGGAAACCTCAGGACAGAACCCTCTCTCTCTCACACACACACACACACACACGCTGATCCCGCGAGCGCTCACAGTTTAGTTTGGGTCTAATGAGCGGCAGTGAGCTGGAAATGCAGGAACATTCTGGAGACGCAGCTGAAATAACCAGGTTTAGCTGGTCCGGCCCGTCTGTAGATCTAACGGCACCATCTGAACACACACACCATCTGAACACACACACCATCTGAACACACACACCATCTGAACACACACACCATCTGAACACACACACCATCTGAACACACACACCATCTGGATCTGATGAAATAAACATTCATACACTAATATTTCACGCTATTCCTGTAAACGTTTCATCAGGCTCTTAAATCACTGCTTTTAAAACACACCTCCCGTTATCATTTACAGGAATTACAAATGCCTGTAGACTCAAATAAATAACTAAAATAATTACATTGAACACTATTAAAAACACTGGGTTAAAAACAACCCAAGGGTTGGGTAAATATAGGACAGAACACATGTTGGGTTAATTTTATCTAGCAAACTGGGTTGTTTATTTAACCCAGCATAATGAGTTAATTGTTGCAGATTAATTTAAATCCTCTAAACTTTTTTTAAAGGGATAGTTCACTTTGAAATTAATTTTTGGTATGTTTTATCTTCCCTCAAGGGCATCCAAGATGTAGGTGTCTTTGTTTCCACAGTATTTTCAGTTTTGACATTTTTCGGTCAAACTGTTCTTGTCTGTCAGTCATATAATGGAGGTCTATGGTCACCAACTCAAAGAGCATGCACAGAGAAGTCCAAATTAAAATAATATAATATAATTAATAATATAAAATATTAAAAAATAATATATATATATATATATATATATATATATATATATAATATATATATAATATTAATAATATAATATATTAATAATATTAAAATAATAAAATATTAATAATATAAAATATTAAAAAATAATATTAATATATATATATATATATATATATATATATATTGATAATATAATATATTAATAATAATATTAAAATAATAATATAATAATATAATTAAAATAATATTTTTAGGTCAAAGTGTTCTTGTCTGTCAGTCATATAATGAAGGTCTATGGTCACCACCTCAAAGAGCATGCTCAGAGAAGTCCAGATTAAACATGATTTAATGACTCGTAAATGTAAGTACACATTGATGGTCTAAGACACGAAACGAGCGGTTTGTGTGAGAAAACCAACAGTATTTATATCGTTTTTACCTCTTGTGACCACAGCCACGTCAAACTGATCTGACGGCACGGGCGCTTCGGTCTGAAGTGATCTCTTGCGCATGTACGTCACGCATTTACACAGAGATTTCGGAAGTCTTACCTTTCACTAAACATATTTAGATATATCAAAATCCATTGTGATTTCCAGTTTATCTATAAATGTTTAGATCATCACAGTGAAAGGTAAAACTTCCTAAAGTGTGAAATCCTCTCGTATCTGTCCTGTTTTCTAACAATGCAAACAATCCAAGCACATCCAATACAGTGTTCATTAAACAAGATTTAATATCTCCAGTCGTTTTGCTTCTTCTCCAGTAAATGTGTCTTGATGTGTTTAGATGTTCGCTCTGGGAAACGAGACCGAAGCGCTGAGGAAGAGTGAAGGGAATCTCCGGCTGCTGGTGACGGATTAACTCGGCCTGTGTGGACAGGAGATGGAGAGAGAGAGAGTCTGTAATTATAACAGGAAGAAGAACAACTCAGGTGAGAGAACAGAGAGAAACACACACCACCAGGGGCTTTCCTCTCTCTGTGTGTGTGTGTTAATAGCAGCATGCCTCACAGCTGTGGCTCTCACTCACTGACACACACACACACACACACACACAATGAGTGTGTGGTCACCTCTTTTATAGGATTACACCCCTTCTTTCTTCTTTCCTATTATCAGTGCTAGAGTCAAAGATCAAAGAGTTTTACACACACACACACACACACACACAAGCTCTTCAAACACACATAAGTTTTACATTTACACTGATATTTTCAGCAGATGCTTTTACCAAACATGATTTAAATGAAACACGTAAGTGATTTAGGCACGATACCATGTAAAAGATTAAAAAGTCTATGTAGTGATTGGATCGTCGGATGCTGGAGTTTCAGCAGCGACTCGATTATTAAAGTCCAAACGCGTCAGATGAAACATCTGATCTGTTCTCCTCGTCTGAGTCTCCGGTGGATCTGATCCAGGACCCAGAACGGCACAGCTGGCAGAAATATGCAGCTTTCTTTAGTCACACATGCCAGAGCAGCGTTTCCCAGCCGCAGATGGCATCACTCACACACACACACACACACACACGCACACACACATGCACACACACACACACACACACACACACACACACACACACACTCCCTCACTGAATGTCTATCTGCAGTGTTGGTTTGGGTCAGACTTCCACCCCCTCAGAGCAGCTCTGGCTCCCCAGGGAGGAAGCACCGTCCTGGGCATGATTTTAGCTCAGAGACCCTGGAGGAATTTACTCTTACAGTGACAGATAACAGGTCCAGCCCTCAGCCCTGGGCACAGCTGGAATAATTTGTATATTTTTACTGTATATATAGGTATATATATAGCCTACATATATATTAGTATTAGAGCCCGACCGATAAAGGATTTTGAAGGCCGATACCGATACAAATATTTGTTGGTTATAAAATCCAATATTCCAATTTATCGGCCGATATATATATATATATATATATATATATATATATATATATATATATATATATATATATATATATATATATTTTAATTTCAGAAACGCGCAACAAAACATTAACAGATTTCCCTAACATTAGTTATTTGTAGTTATTTATGAGTTTTAACTAAAATAATATGATAATGCATTTTAAAAAGAAACTTGTTTCTTTTATTGTCTCAACAGAACAGACTGATGATAGTGGCGTTAGCTAGCTTTGTGGTTAGCTAGTCTATGATGAGACATAACTTAGCGATGGATAACGTCATACTGCAAATTGTAAAACACACATTTTCAATATAACAGGCCAAGGAGAGATGATGCGTCTCTGTCGCGCGCTATTAAAGAAATACTTCAGTCACATTGTTAAAAGTTAAAAGGACAGTCAGTCAACTACACTGTAACAACGTAACGTAACTATTACTAGCTAATTCCGCTTCACTCTCGGCTTATTTAACTGTTAATGATAGTCACAAATGTTGTCATGTTTATTTGAGTTTAGAGAACTGACAGGGATGATCTTTTAATTGTTATTCTCGTGACCAACTCAACGAGTGTTGCCAACAGGGACGGTGTAGAGCGCCCTCTGGTGGACAAACTCTACAACTCCAACACTCATGACATGGGTCAAGCGTGTTTCGTCCGTTTTCTTTTTAATTTTATTTTTGAAATATTCATTTATCGGCCATTATAACTGCCGATACCGATAGTTTGGAAAATGCCTAATATCGGCCGATAATATCCGTCTGGCTCTAATTAGTATATAAATAAAAAGACACTGAACGGTAATAATATAAACCTACGCTATAAATCGGTTAACTGTAAGTTTTCTCAATGAAATAACAGTTTCCTCATTGCTTTTTTCCTATCAGTGTATTCTGCTACAGTAAAAGTCTCGGGAGATGCTTCTGTCCGCTTCACCACACACACACACACACACACACACACACACACACACACACACGTCAGATTGTTTTCACAGATATTATTGTTTCCAAAGCTGGAATGAACGGTTTATTGTATCATTTTGCAGGATCTGTGTGTTGCACGTCACTGAGAATCATCTTTCAGTCTTTCTGAACGTGATTAAAGGTTCTCTGTGGGCTTTCTCTCTCTCTGTGTGTGTGTGTGTGTGTGTGTGTGTGTGTGTGTGTGTGTGTGTCTTCTGTTTGGATTCTCAAGCTTAACAGGGCAATGAGGGCATCAACATCATCAACAGCCTTACAGAGAGTCAGAAACACCTGCACTATCACACACACTCATCTGAACACACACTTCACCTGCATGAGCGCATTAAACATCACACTGACGCAGAGCTTTTATAACGGCTGATGGAGGACAGATACAGAGAGAGGAGCGAGATGTGTGTGTGTGTGTGTGTGTGTGTGTGTGAGACCTACATCAGTTATCAGTAAAGCATATATGATCACTGAAGCACAGCTTCCACCCCCATCAGAGAGACACCCTCATGATAGACAGGTGTGTGTGTGTGTGTGTGTGTGTGTGTGTGTGTTTCCTGCAGGGTGGCCCAGACTATCTCAAAACTCAGTCTTGACATTCATCTTTTTACTAGAATCTAATATGTATAGAATACTAATATGAGTTAAAAGTGTGTGTGTGTGTGTGTGTGTGTGTGTGTGTTTCCTGCAGCTGCTGTCCAGATGAATTTCAAAAGTTCCTCTGTGCAGGTTCATTTCTCTCTCTCTCTCACACACACATCCTCTCTCTCCGCTTCTGTTCTTCATCATGATCGTGTTGGAGAGGATTGTGGGATATAAAGGAACAGAAAGGCAGATTGTGTGTGTGTGTGTATCAGCAGATGTTGGTGGATCCGCTCATAAATGTTCCTGAAGCTTCTGACAAATATCAATATTGCTCAGATTATGATGACGAGCCTCTAGATGGCGCGAGATCCCCTGACTGACACACACACACACACACCGGTCAACATCAGCGGACAGTCACTCCCAGAACAGGCGCTCGTGCACGCGCATCTCCAGCGACCGCGCGTCTCCGAGTCTGTCCATCTCCAGCGCGCGCCTCGTGTCTCACTTCAAAGAGCGATCATCCCTCATGCACTCTTTATGATTATTAAACACAAACATATGCAGCGCATATTTCACGTCACTCAGAAGCCTTTCATGCATCACACACGCACACTCTCTCTCTGTCTCCCTCTCAGACACACACACACACACAAACACATCTGGTGCTTTACTGCCATCTCATGGCTCACAGTGTAACTGCATTATTATTATTGTGTCTCACAAAAGTTACTTTTAAAACGTAATTAGTTACAGTTACTTCTTCCAAAAAGTAACTAAATTACTCAGTTACAAAATTTAAAAGTAACTAGTTACTTAAGAAAGTTACTTTCAAGAAAAATTAAACTTTAAATGCTCAAATGTGACCCCAGCTCTACCCCTCTTTAACAGAACTTAAAATACGTGTGCACAGGGCCGGCTCTATCCCTTTGGTTGCCCTAGGCGAGATTGATTTTTTGCGCCCCCCATATGATAATATTTAAAATAATATATTGCATTTTATTGGTGTCTCCCACATTGTCCCACAGTAACATTACGATAGTGAAAGATAAGTTTAGCTACTATGTTTTATAATAATAATTTATTCTATAGTGTCCAATCCATTTCATTAATTTAACATATTTAATTATGGGGACATCCAAGTTATTTGACATAGGCCTATTTTTAACTTTTTTTTAAGTAACGTAATAGTTACTTTCCCTGCTAGTTACTTTTATAATGATTTAATTCAGTTTCTAACTCAGTTATTATTTGTGAGAACTAGTAACTATAACCAATTACTCTTTTTTAAGCAACATGCCCAAAACTGATGATGAGTATTTGTTAAATTAACAAAAATGCTCTTATAAATCACTCCAAAACTTCAGAGTTGAAGAATCATCTGTAATAAATTGTTCATTCAAATGCTACCTACAAATGACGTTCAAGGATATTTCTATCATCCTACATAAAAAAAATGTATTTGTACAATGCAACTATGTAATGTAACTTATAGTGGATAAATTACAATCACTACCTGGCTGCTACAAGGCTAAGGGGGTTTCGTGTCCCCATAAGAAAATGATGTGCATTTTAATGTTTAATTCATTTTTAAATCAAATTTAAATATTTAATTCTACAGAAAATCGAAGCAAGGAAATTTCAAACCTCTTTTAGTTACAGTGTCTGTATACATTACACTATATATTGTAAAACAAGTGCAATGAAAAATAAAATAAACCTTCATAATTGATTTTGAACAAATTTATATACTTGTAAGTAAGCTATAGCTACTTGGAAGCAACTCAACGCCTCCAATTAAGCAAAACAAAACGAATGGACTGCTGATGTTTGAGTTTTATGGGCCGTTAAGACAAAAAAATAAATAAAAGTAGGCTATGTATTGGCCCAAAACGCACGTCGGTCACTAGGAATCTCAAGTAGGCCCTACGCTACACCGGGAAGTAGCCTATTTATTTCGTTTGACACTTTAATGGCTGAGATGTATGGAAGCTTGTTTCCGCCACTGAATAAAAAAATAAAATAAATAATTGCGACTTTTTATCTCACAATTCTGTCTTTTTTTCTCAGAATTGCGACTTTATATCACGCAATTCTGTCTTTATATCTCACAATTCTGACTTTATATCTCACAATTCTGACTTTATATCTCGCAATTCTGACTTTATATCTCACAATTCTGACTTTATATTTCGCAATTCTGACTTTATATCTCGCAATTCTGACTTTATATCTCGCAATTCCGACTTTATAAAACGAAATCCTGACTTTATAACTCACAATTCTGACTTTATAACTCGCAATTCTGAGAAAAAAGTCAGAATTGTGAGATAAAAAGTCGCAATTATTTATTTTATTTTTTTTATTCAGTGGCGGAAACAAGCTTCCATAGAGATGAGAAGGCTTACCTTTATACTGGGCTTTCTTTTTATGTTCGTTCCTGTGGACCAGAAGGTTTATACCGCTCTAGCAGTTGCGCACTTGCCTAACGTAACGTAACGCAACCCTCCAGAAAAGATCGACAATAATCATCAATTCAATCTAATAATCAGTAATTAAAGTAATGAAACGAGGGACGCCTTAGGATGATCATGTTTAAAAAACATTTTTTTTTCGCTTCTCATTCTAACCTGTGATTTCTCGATAAATGGGTAGTAGCAGAGAATGTGAAGTAGGTCAAGGGCGACACTAGAGCGCGCGTCTGCGGCGCCCCCAACACATTTAGCGCCCTAGGCAACCGCCTAGTTCGCCTATAGCAATCGCCGGCCCTGCGTGTGCATGTTCAATTATTTATAAATCTGGATATTATAATGAAATGGACACTTAATAGTAGCCTATACATTATAAACAGAAACATGAAACATTGTACACACATCTAAAAAAAATGTTGCTGTGGGACAAAGTGAGACTAGCCTCCAATCAAATGCCATGTATGTAGATATTATGTGTATGTGTATATAGTGGATCAATGCAAATAACACAATAGATGTTTTGGAACTTTTGATATTTATTACCCCTGAACAGGCCACAATTGGGCAAAATTAAATTAAGCTTGTTAAGCAATATACCATTTAGAGAAGGCTACTTTTGGATTATTTGGGCTCGTCGCCATGCCTGTCTCTCGTTGACAGTGTTGTTTCTTGTGTGTCCTGTCCTGTCCGACTATGATGGGTGGGTTGTTCGCAATTCATGATTGTTAGCCGTTAGTGATGATGGGTCGTTCGCGAATGAGCGTTATAGTGATGATGGATCGACTCGTTCGCGAATGAGCTTTTGATGGGTCGTTCGCGGTTTTGCGGTTCGCGATTCGCGAATGAGCCGACTCTTTTAGGTGAACGTCGAGAGCTGGCTCGGATATCCGAAGAGCCGACTCTATTTGTACAAATTTATCCTATAGAAATTAAATAATTATGTAATAAAAATTGAAATATTATAGTCAAAGTCATTTAAACAGCCGTTTGTGAGCCGAAAGAGCCGACTCTTTTCAGTGAGCTGAGTCAAAAGAGCCGAATGCCCATCACTACTAAGCGTGCTTTCGAACACCCGCCCAACTCTGCCTCTGATTGGCTTACGGTGACATTTTACTCTACCTCAGCCAATCGTCGGCATTTATGCGCTTGTCTCTCGTGCTCTGCCCCTCTCGCTCAGAGATCTGGTTGGACTGATGAAAAGTAACGCGCCACATTTTTTGGCAGTAACGGTAACGGCGTTATTAAGATGAGAAGAGTAATCAATTATATTACTTGTTACTGGAGAAAGTAATGCCGTTAGTAACGGCGTTATTTATAACGGCCCCGGAGTCATGTGATCATTTCAGTATTTACCTACTTCCTCCCTGATACTTCATTCATTGTAGCCTAGTTGTCAAGTCTGGAAACCAACACATTCCGAATTTATAGAGAAAAAACTGATTTTGAGGTAAGGAAGTAATTTTTTGACCAAGACTATTTTTGTCAGATAAAATAGTTTGCCTTATATTAAAATGTAGTTTCTTAGGCAGCATGTGAAACAGTTTTCCCCTGCCAGGTCAGTTTGATCAGCTGCAAAGGTACATGGGACTCAATGCAGTCCCCCATGCATTGAGAGACATAGTTAATCAGACAGTCTGTTCCATAGAGGGAGTGAGACTGCTCTTTTATGTCAATAAACCTGTTTTTGAAGCATATGATATAGTATGGCATCCATCTTAGCTTCTTTTGTGTAATAATTGTTACAACCTACTACCCCGGTTTTGGGATAGGTTGTAACAAAGGTACTGTATGTATTTGACATCAACTCACGAGGTCTTTGATATACTTGTAGGGGATTGAATTTGTGCCATTTGTAGTGAACAAATGTGGGTACTTAGTATAACAATTCGAGAAGTGCCACAACCATGAGTAGGGGGAGGCTGCAGACCTGGAGCCGACAGTTTTACGGCCCTGGCAGTTTTACGCCCCGACAGTTTTACGCCCCTGTTGTTCCTGATGCGTCCAGTAGGGGGAGAAGTATATGCAGTGAAATAACATAAAAAGACTCTGGAAACAAACACATTAATAACCGTCCCGACTTTTACTAATTTGTATGTATTCGTTTATTTAAATAAACGTTATAGACAGTGGAGATATATGCACTAAGGATTAAAACATCCAGATCAGTTGGGCTTCTCTCTTCACTCAGCCTACAGAAGATTTGTTTTTGTAAATTTAAAAAATAATACATAGTTGGATCAGATGGACAAAGTAGGCCTAATGATACTTGACCTACTGTATAATTAATCGTTTTTAAACTGTTTTGTAAACAGGAAACTGACTGATATATGTTGTTGTGAATTTACATAAAGTTACATTTAGGTATTAACCATATTTAGCCCATTAGACATTCAGTACTGTGTAATCAAATGGATCCTTAATGAAATATCTGCTTTACTATTCACAATTGGTCATCATACAGCTACAGAACAGTGTCCTACATAACATTTAATGAAGACAAACACAATTTAACCCTTTTCTAAAATCCCAAGGGCCATTTAAAAGAAAGATGGGTGTTTATAAACGTTTAGAGAAAGAGATTTTAATTTTCTTAAGTAGCACACACCTTAAAGGTATAGTTCACTTTAAAGGTATACAGTAATTCCCTTTGAAAATAATTTTTGATATGTTGTATCTTACCTTTTTTTTCCACAATATTTTCAATTTTGACATTTTTAGGTCAAACCGTTCTTGTCTGTCAGTCATATAATGGAGGTATATGGGGTCCACCTCGGAGCATGCACAGACAAGTGCAAAAAATAAACATGATTTAATGACTCGTAAATGTAAGAACTCATCGATGGCCTAAGACACGAAACGAGCGATTATCAATATGTATCAATGCAGCGCAGACAGAATCGCCCTCGCCCTCAGATCACTTGGACGTGACTGTGATTACAAGAGGTAAAAACAATATAAATACTGTTTGTTTTCTCACACAAAATGCTTGTTTCGTGTCTTAGGCCATCAATGTGTACTTACATTTACGAGTCATTAAATCATGTTTAATCTGGACTTCTCTGTGCATGCTCTTTGAGGTGGTGACCATAGACCTGCATTATCTGACTGACAGACAAGAACACTTTGACCTAAAAATATCAAAATTGAAAATACTGTGGAAACAAAGAAACATACATCTTGGATGCCCTTGAGGAAAGCTAAAACATAAAAAAAAATTCATTTCAAATTGAACTATTCTTTTAATGAGATACATAGTTAAAAAGAACTAAAGACAGAGTATGATAAAACACTCATTAAGTGTACATACATTTTAGTCCAAATCACTAAGCTATTTTAAGAAAATTGTGTTATACATTAGAAAATTAGGTCATCTCATTTATTAGAAACAACTTAAACCAAAATCTACCTTTAAACCATATGGGACCAAAGGTTTTAATGTGGGCTTTATAATGCATTATGTTTGTATGTATTGTATGACAAAATATTAGAGTGAGCATGCAGTTCGAATCTTTACTTAGAGAGATTTGCAGTCAAATACATACATACATGCCTATTATAAATGTGTTTGTGTACACATCATAAACTGTAATTAACACATTTCCAATATCCACTCTAATGTTGCTCCAGAAACCACGTGGAATAGGCTATGTTTAAATGCAAAGAAGTAAACAGGGTCTTACAAGAAGATGCCATGTCACGCAAGGTAGACAGACAAGATAAAAATACAAATTAAATGAATTTTAAAAGTGAGTGAGACAGAGCAGGTAAAGAGAAGACTAGGGTAGCTTTTAAACCTATAGCCTATGTGGTTAAGTTTGCTAAGTTTGAGCCAAAAGTGGCCAACTTTTATTTTCTCTCGAAATAATAGAGACTTGTATTAAAATTATAGACCCATCTTTTTAATTGAAATCGAATCTTAGCAAATCGTATATAAATAATTAATATTGCATCATTACAATACAATCAACAACAATAACTTTAGCAGATTATTTAAAATACCTCAATTCGTCTCGTTTTAAAAAGGTCTGTAATGATAGGTAACGATATAGGACTAAGCTCATTTAACTTTACTAATGTAGTCTTATGTAGTCTTCCCCCTACTGGACGCATCAGGAACAACAGGGGCGTAAAACTGTCAGGGGCGTGAAACTGTCAGGGGCGTAAAACTGCCGGCTCCAGGTCTGCAGCCTCCCCATATAGACAACCATACCCGGTCTCCCCCTTCTCTTCCCAAAACTGTGTTTAATTATCGAGGCACTAGATGGCGCTGTTGATCAAGAATAATATCGGCTGTCTGTTATTGAGAGCTTTTTAATCTTTTAAATTCCACAGACCCCAAATATGACCATCCTCACATGAGGAGATCATTCGAAAATTTAAAGTCCCCATGTAGTCAATAATATTATCCCTTAAAACTCACCTTTGGTCACCAAAATCACATATTTAAACTTTTTTTCTCATAAAATATCTTGAATGTAACTCGATACCCTTGCCTCATTTCGAGGCAATTGCTCGCATAAGTTCCTCATTTGACGCAAGGATGCTCAACAGTTTCCGGTTGGGGAGATTAAATCGGGGGAAAACCGAGGGAAGGGCCGAGTCTTCAAAATTTACTGTCCTCCCGTCTTTGAAACGAAACCTTCATACGTTTAGATGTAATTTTATAAATAGTTATGTTTATTTAATATAATTTTAAAAAGAAGCATAAACACGACGATGGGTGTCTGTTTTATCTGTTTTTTTGACTAACGTTTCTTAAGTATAACCATGGAGTATAAAATTCAATATAATTCTCGGTCTTGCATTGGACTCTACGATCGGCGGAAGTTATCGAGCATCCTTAAACCTTCACCGGAAATACCGCCGTGCATAGAGCCCAATCCTGTATTACAGTTAGTAAAAATAAGCTAGTATTATAATAGTAAACAAAATTAAATTAAACAAATGAAACAAAATTATTTACGCACGAAATCCAGCTTAAACTGACGTCAAGCCGTTACCCCAAACTGCGCATGCGCCTCGCGGTGTCGCGACATCATGAACGAGATCTCTCTCTGTCATCGCTGGATTCCTGCGGCTTCTGCTAATCTGAGACGGGACTGAAAGTGATCTGAGAGGAATGTGTTGTTGAGGAAAGGGAGCGCTAGATTTCCTCTGATCTCTATCCATAAACACTGATAATATCCGGAGTGTGAATGTGTCCGTGCTCTTCTTTTACCCGCTTTGACTCTTTCACACTGTCGGATCAGATTCAGATCACCGATGAAACCTCAGACTTCTCCCACTGACTGTGACCAACACATCTTCCTCAAAGCCATGTTAGAGGCGCACGGCCATTTCAAAAATGCAAAAAGATTATTGATATTTGAATAATAGATGTAGCCTACATTTACTGTAAAATACTGTTGTTGTCATTTAACAGTAAACGGTACAGAATGTGTATTTTAGGTCATCTTAAAATTAAAGGGATAGTTCACCCAGAAATGAAAATATTGTCATCCTTCTTCACTCAACACTCTCAGAAAAAAAGGTACACTTTTGTACCCAAATGCTTCATATTGGTACCTTAGTGGTACATTTTAGCACCTAAAATGTACATATTAACAGCTAAATGGACATATTAGCACCTAAAATTTACATATTAACACCTAAAATGGACACATTAGCGCCTGAAATGTACATATTAACACTTAAAATGTAAATATTAACACTTAAAATGTACATATTAGGACCTAAAATGGACATTATAGCTCCTGAAATGTACATATCAACACCTAAAATGTACATATTAACACTTAAAATGGACAAAAGTTTACCTTTTGAAAAGGTACAGCCCCAGTGACAGCTTTTATACCTTATTTTCTGAGAGTGAATCCAAACCTGATGGGTTTCTTCTGTCGATAACTAAATTGAATTGATTTCATGTTGATTTTGTTATATTTCCTATATTCATTGCATTATTCAGTCTGTGTTTTGTGGACGAAACTGCTGGCCCGTAATGCACCATAATTATATTTCGGAGGTGTAAATAAAGATTATTGGAGTATGTTTTACAATAAATCAGCAGTTCAGTCTTTATTGAAGGTTTGTCGAGGACTCATTTCTCAATGGGTCACTCTTCACACACTGTGGGTTAAACTGAGGATCATGGCTTTGGCACAAAATGCATTCAATGACTATCTTTCAAAGTACTTTAATTATTATTCTCTCACTTCGCCACGACAACCGCCACAACTCTGTCCTACAGGCCAATCTGCACACACTTACACACTTCTACACTGTTAAACTTCAGATCAGAACAGTAGCTTATCCTGCACATCTTGAATAGCCTACTGTAAATAAAGTACACAGGATTATTGCGTGTGTGTGTGTGTGTGTGTGTGTTACAGTACGTGCAGTATGTGCCTGTCTGGAATGAGAGTTTAAATGGGTTTTTGTGCTGACTGAGTTCGTAATACTGCTATTAGAGAAACTCAATCCTGCAGCAGTAAAGAGTGACACAGCAGATGTGGAGATTCAGATCCAGTCCAACACACACACTCACACACACACACACTCTAAGAGCTGCTCTTGATCAGAGATCTTTCTCTGCACTTTAAACCAGCTAACACACAAAATTTAAGAACGTTTTATATTGAAGAAATGGTTTGGAACATCAAGTTATCTCTGAACACTCAGAGAGTGTGTGTGTGTGTGTGTGTGTGTGGGGGGGGGGGGGTTAATGCAAAAGTCAAAGGAACATTTCATTTCATCATTTTTGGAATGTGACTTTGAAATGTTCTCTGAACGTTCTGAAACATTTACAAAAACATCAGATAACGTCCAATGAAAGTGTGTCAGTTTTAGATCGGACTGTTTCTGTAACTACAAGAAAAATTTGAGTAAACGCAACAACTCATTTTTAAGTTTTCTGGATTCTGTAGTTGTGCCGAACCGTTTTTGAAAGTTATACCGTTTTTTTCACCAAAATAACCTGAAAATTTATTACCGATTTAAGAACATTATTAAAGAACAGAAAACACTGAAAGAACCTTCAATTAATGTTCCTGGAAGAACGTTTGTTCATAACTTGAGAGAATGTTCCCTGGGAAACTGTGTGTGTGTTTGTGTGTGTGTGAGTGAATGAATATTTGAATCCTTTCTTGAAGAAATTTGATTGGTGGATTCAAATAAAATCAAATGTGTGTGTGTGTGTTCTAGTGTGAGTGTGTGTTGACTGTTATCAGCAGTAGTTTGTCTCGTTCACCCTGAACTGTGTGTGTGTTTTGACTGTGACGGCTCAGATTATATCAGTGTGGAGACGAAGCGCTTGAGTTTCTCACCCGCCGCTGATCTGCATCGACACACACTCACACACTCTTTACACACCTGTTACTGTTATGGTCACGTGTAACGGGTCGGGTCTCACTGTGGAAACTCAATAACGAGCCGGTCGTGTTTAGAGTAACGCAAGATATTCCACATAATGCAGGTCGACCGCCGTCAACTTAAATATACACACTTACTGGACTCACACGGATCTGACCGAATCCAGTGACCGATCCCAGTGACCAAAACCAGTGACTGAAACCAGTGACCGAAACCAGTGACCGAAACCAGTGACTGAAACCAGTGACTGATCCCAGTGACCAAAACCAGTGTCCAATCCCAGTGACTGAAACCAGTGACCGAAACCAGTGACTGATCCCAGTGACTGAAACCAGTGACCGAAACCAGTGACTGATCCCAGTGACTGAAACCAGTGACTGATCCCAGTGACCGAAACCAGTGACCAAAACCAGTGACTGATCCAAGTGACTGATCCCAGTGACCAAAACCAGTGTCCAATCCCAGTGACTGAAACCAGTGACTGATCCCAGTGACCGAAACCAGTGACCAAAACCAGTGTCCAATCCCAGTGACCGAAACCAGTGACCGAAACCAGTGACCGATCCCAGTGACCGAAACCAGTGACTGATCCCAGTGACTGAAACCAGTGATCGAAACCAATGACCGAAACCAGTGACCAATCCCAGTGACTGAAACCAGTGACTGATCCCAGTGACCGATCCCAGTGACTGATCCCAGTGACTGAAACCAGTGACTGATCCCAGTGACCGAAACCAGTGACTGAAACCAGTGACCGATCCCAGTGACTGAAACCAGTGACTGAAACCAGTGACTGATCCCAGTGACTGAAACCAGTGACCAATCCCAGTGACTGAAACCAGTGACCGATCCCAGTGACCGAAACCAGTGACTGAAACCAGTGACCGAAACCAGTGACACGAGGACCAGAGAACTTTAACCAAAAGATAACAATCAGTCTCTTTCATCTCCAGGTGTTTGTGCCTCACGTGTCTCTCTGTATCGTGTGTGTGTGTGTGTGTGTGTGTGTGTGTGTGTGTGTGTGTGTGTCACCGTCAGAAGGCTGTTTCATGGAGGAAAAGGTCTGCTTTTACTGTAAAATAATGAGACACAAATAGAGGCATTCAGCAGCTTAACCAGGTGACCATTAAACACCCTGACTCTCACACACACACACACACACACACACACACACACTGGATCCTCTGCGTTCATCCTCAGAGTATCACGGTTCCTAATGCACTCGTGTTGCTCTTCATTCCGGATAAAAGAATGAACTAAAAAATAATAAATGGAAGTGAGAAATCTGAGCACAGTTTGAGTCACTGAACCAGGTCATTATTCACATCCTGAGAGTCACAGTTTTCATCGGCTCGAAACCTGCTGACAGCACAGAGATGAGGCGTCGCAACACTGCTGACCTTTGACCTTTACACTCCACAGGTCAGCGCGACGACACCAACCCTGGCAGACATTCAGGAGAGACGCAGACGTCTAATGTTTTTACTCTGATGTGTTTTGCAATGATTCTCTCTCTCACACAAACTATTTTGAAAATATATTCTATAAAGCAAACTTTTTTTATTTTTAACAAAATATGTATTTTACAAAATAATTTAGACTTAAAATTTCTAGAAAAATCAAAGCTGTGTGTCCAACCAAATTGTGATCAAATGTAAAGTTGATATTATAAAAAAATTGAGCCGGTCAGTGGTTTTAAAGTACAGTCTTCATGAATGATACATCGTTTCTGGTGATTACTAAAGTATGTGATGGGGGAAAATGGCAATAAAAAGCCACAATAATATTTTTTCCCTTGTTTTTTTTGTTTAGTAAATAATATGAGTAAAAATGTACAGGCTAAATAACAATTTTTCAATGAAAATATTTTATCTTTGTAACTCAATGTACTTTATTGTAAATGTATTAACACTTACTATAAGGTTAGCATGAACTAATACTGCATGTACACAGCTTTTATTAATCTTTGTTAATTTTAACTTCAAAATTTACAAAAACTTTATTAAAATCTTGTTAACATTAGTTAATGCACCTATAACTAACATGAACAAACAATGAACAGCTGTTTTTTTATTTACTAATATTAAGAAAGATGAACAAATACAGTAACAAATGTATTGCTCATAGTTTATGTTAACTAATTAAACTTATTGTAAAGTGTCTCCAATTTATTATACCTGTTTATAAATATATTTGTAACTAAATGTGTTTGTATTGACGTCCGCCTGTTTATGTTTAACAGAACTACATTTCCCATCACCCTTTGCGCATGCGTCACGACCAAATGGGCGGAGTCTCGGGTTCGCGAGTGTTGGTTTGCGGGAGGAGCTCAACAGAACAAACCGACACACAACCCGAGTGGAAAATGTGAACGGAAGACTCGGGATTGGAAATAACGACAAAAACCCGGTATACGAGAGTTCATATGTGGATGGGATATGATATCTGAGAGGAGCTACGCGCTAAAGGTGAGACATGTTTTAGATATTTTTATCCGAAGTTCCACTCAAGAGTCACCGCGTCTACACTGAACGCGAGGGACGCGACGCGATAAACTAGAACGCTCCCATCATGATCAACGCGACGCTTGCCGTGCCGACAGGAGCGTTCTGTTGTTTGATGCGTTGTTAGTCAACGGGCAGTTTCAGTCAGAATGGCCGTTAAAATAACCGACACTATTCAAACGAATGTTTTTAAATAAGAAAATCAATGTCTAATGGAGGGAGACTGGGACGCGTGTAATGTGTGTGTGTGTGTGTGTGTGTGTGTGTGTGTGTGTGTTCAGAGTCTTTGTCACCCGGGACGGGCGGAGCTCGGGTTTGGTGTATGTGACCCGTTACTGTAGATAGCTGGTTTCTGTCCGGTTCTGAACGGGTTTGTGTTGGTGGGCGTTTAAAGATCCGTTTGAAGAATCGCAGCGCTCAGATTCGCTTTGGCTCTGACAGCCATTTACTATGGTGACCAAAGTTTCCGTTAAAAACAATAGCGACTACAGTATAATTATTCCACCACTGTAAAACCCTTGCGATTTACAGCGATTAGAGGGTTACTTTAAAACGTTAAATTCCGTATTATAGGTTATTACTTCTTAAAACAGTATTTCGTAACGTAATCTAAACAAAACAATATTAAAGTAACGTTAATGTAATCGGATTACTTTTGGATTCCTTAAACGTCACGTGTGTAAATAAAGAATAGCCACTGTTTTCAAAATGAAGGTTGTCCCATATTATTTATTTTAGCATGGTGATTTAGGTTTTGTCGGTTTTATTATTGGAAGACAGTCTTGATTTGTTCTCTATTAGAAGACACTGGCTGTGTGTCAAACCTAGTCAGCATTTTTGGGCCATCAATCATACTATCTTTGTGAATCGATAACATTTTGGGGAATCTTATCAAATAAATTCCAAGTCATCCTTGATATCCCTAAAAATGCTTTTGATTAACGAGTTTGATCCCTCACCGTTTGAGTGTTTGTGTTTGAGTTGGCTCAATATTTGCATGTTTCATTGGTTCGTTGCTCTTTTGCATGTTGGCCAGAATCCTATGATGGATCTAGGTGATGCTTCTCTGAGTCTTTGCATTGGTGTTTTTGCCATACACCTTTACCAAGCTTGTTGTCTAATAAACATTGTCGCGCCGCTTACTCTTTAGTGTTGCTTTGGATAAAAGTGTGTGCTAAATCAAGGGTGTAAAGTCAGTGGTTGCTGGAAAAAATGTGCATGGGCTTTATTCATGATATATTGGTTGATAAAAAGTGAAGTATGATTGTGGACTGATAAAGTTGTTACATTTTTTCATCAAAGTCCCCCTGTGGTGAAAATCAAGCTTTTAATGTTGTCTATGTGGTGTTAATATGCTTTAAGACAAACCGTTTACCGACAGCTAAATTAAATTCATAAGTCTCAGTACTATTTTCTGCTTAAAACTGCAGTGAACCAAAGACAGTCTCAAAAACACGCTTGGTGTTTCTGACGTCACAAACCACCTTGTAACCAATCAGATCAACGTGTGATCGCCAACCAGTGGATCTCTGAGCTGAGTGAGTGAGTGGAGGCGGGCTTATTCATTTGCATATTTATTAGACGTGCATACTAAATGTGGCAAGGGTGTCAAGTTACATTCAAGATATTTTAATTTAAGGCATGGAGAATATGTAATTTTGGTGATTAAAAATGATTATTAAGGGATAAAATGATTGACTACAGGGGGTTTTAATTGTTTATATACATTAATACATTCGGCCGATGCTTTGCTTTCAATGTATAAATTTTATAAGTTCATGCATTCTCCTGGGAGTCAAACCTATGGCATTGCTAGCACCATGTTCGAGCTGATTAGTCACTAAAAAACATGTTCAGAAAGTAGGGCTGTGCAAAAGTTAATTGCGATTAATCGCATCCAAAATAAAAGTCTGTGTTTACATAATTATATTTGTGTGTGCTGTATATATAAATACCTATGCATGCATGTATATATTTAAGAATTATTTGCGCTTAAATTCTGTATATATATATAAATACATATTCTATATTGTATAAATATAAATATTTTACATATGAATAACACATTTTCTTAAATATATATATGTGTGTGTATTTATATATATAAAATAATTATATACAGCACACACAAATATATTATGTAAACACAAACTTTTATTTTGGATGCGATTAATCGCAATTAATTTTTGCACAGCCCTATCAGAAAGTAAACCGAGTACATGTTGGCTTTAGTGTGGACTGTGTCTGTTTCAGGGTGTTTCCTCAGCACTATGATGGACCGTCATGGACAGGTTTGATGGAGACGTCACTCTGTAGGGTCTGAACCGCCCGCAACATTCAACACGTCATCTTCACGGTCCAGTTCTGCATTCAGGAGGAGCGGTCACTCAAACTCATCATCATGATGACGGACGGGTGTCTACGCAGACGCCCTCGCAGGGTTTGAGAACATGCCCAGAACAATCTGATCGACCAGTCCATCTCGACCCGCCGGACTCGGATCATGGCCCAGACCAGCCTGCTGCAGGGCAAGCGCTTCTACTGCCGCGAGTGGGTCTTCCACAAGATCCAGCACTGCCTTCAGGAGAAAACCCAAAACCTCAGCGCCCCGGGGTCCTCAGAACCGCTGGAGCCCGTCAGCGGGCCGGGGAAGAGCGGGTCGTGGGGCGTTCTGCTGCTCGGCGGACCCGGGAGCGGGAAGACGGCTCTGTGTACGGAGTTACTGTGGCCCGTCTCTGTTCACCGCGGCCTTCACCAGCACTGTCTGGGCTTCCACTTCTGCCGGCCCGAGGACTCGGACACGCTGTGTGTGAGCGGGTTCGTTCGCGGACTGGTGGCGCAGATACGCCGGTCCGGACTCGTCCCGGATTACGAGGAGAAAGTGAGGGAACCGGCGGTCCAGAGCGCACTGCAACCGGGAGAATGCGAGAGGAACCCAGCCGAGACGTTCAAGAGGTGAGGAACACGTTCGTTTTTATTTGCCGTTGCTTTTGGCTTGCTTAGTTGGGGACATTTCATTTAATATTCAACAATATTATTGATCTCATGCATTGAGCATTTTATGAGAACTGAACTGAGCTGGACGATGACATCACGGTTTTCCCCAAAGCAGCTATATATATATATATATATATATATATTAGGGCTGTCAAAACGATTAATCGTGATTAATCACATTCAAAATAAAAGTTTGTGTTTACATAATATATGTGGGTGCACTGTGTATAATTATTTTGTGCACACACATGCATGTATATTTAAAAATATAATTTATATATAAAATATTTATATATAATATAAATTATGTATAAATCTATATACAGTATATACATGAAAATATTTCTTAAATATATACAAGCATGTGTGTGTGTATTTATATATGTATATAAAATAACCCCCACAAAATAACCCACATATTTTATGTAAACACAAACTTTTATTTTGGATGCGATTAATCATTTGGCAGCCTTAATATATATATATATATATTAACTAAATAAATCTTTTTTTTACAACAAAATGAAGCATCACTGAACTTACTTAAGCTGGACTGTGAGGATATTTTCTTCTGGAATATCAAGCATTATTAAAGACAAGTAAACACTCAGACACACTGAACAAAGATGTGATTGAAATAAACTGTGTTTTAAGATTTCCAGATAGACTGAGAGTGTGTGTGAGTGTGTGAACTCTAGTCTTTGGTCACGTGTGTTGATGTGAAGGTCTCAGATGTACTCTGTGAACTCTACAGTTGAGCGAGTGCGAGAGCAGAGAGAGATATATAAGATCGATTGATCAGCTTCTGCGTTTAACAGCTCAAGTCGAGTCTGATTTATGAGTCAGTGTTTGATTTATTCAGAATCAGTTTATTACGATCAGTACAACCTTGGGGGGGTGAGGATGTTTCTGAAAGAGTCTCTTCTGCTCAAAAATACAGTAAAAATTGTGAAATATTTTTACAGTTTAAAATAACTGTTTTCTATGTGAATATACAGTAAAGTGTAATTTATTCCTGTAATTTTCAGCATCATTACTCCAGTCTTCAGTGTCACATGATCCTTCAGAAATCACTCTAATATGAGGATCTGATGATCAACAACACAGTTATGGTTATGATCAATGTTGATGAATAGAAAGTTCAAAAGAACAGCAGTATAATCTAACATTATAAATGTCACTTTTGATCAATTTAATGCGTCCTTGCTGAATAAAAGTATTAATTTATGACTCCAGATGTTTGAATGGGAGTGTATATAGCTGCGATGTACCAGGCTTTGTGGACTGACGGGTCTTATTTATTTATTTATTTATTTATTTATTTATTCATTTATTTAACAGGGACCATACAGTCAAACATAGTCACAATACAAAGCCTGTAACTGATGCGCAGCATATAGAGTTTGTAGCTAATGCTAATTTACAACTCCTGTCCCTGGTTGGGCATTTTCAAGTACATTATAAATTAACACATACAAATATAAAACATTCACATTTCTTCAAACACACACATAACCAGAAAAAGAACAATAGTTAAAAAAAAAATGTGATGGTAAATAAGTGATGGAACTGCTTTCATGACTGAAGCGCTTCAGCACACACACGTGCAACAAAAGTGTGTGAGAGTGTGTGTGTTGTTGTGGAGAGTCTCAAGCCGTTTCATCAGCTTTATTCTGGTGTTTTTATCAGTGAAACGCTGCAACTATAGGGGTGTGTGTGTCGGTTCACAAAACTCACGGTTCGGTCCGATACGATACAGTGGGACACGGTTCGGTATGTTTTGAATGTTTTTAAAACTAACATCATAAAGTGTGATCTTTTTTAATTTGAGCAATGATGGAGCAATACTTGACTCTTCACACACACACACACACACACACACACACACAGGCTCAGTTCTGAATCAGATAGGTCTGTTTGGGCTGAAGCAGATCTGGATTCGGATTGTGTGTGTGTGTGTGTGTGTTGAGCTGATGAAGGATGATCATGCGGATGTCGGTCTCTGAGAGATGATTCAGCAGTTTTACTCGATGCTTCAGACAACGTTTAAACAGCGACACACACACACACACACACTCGTCCTCTGAACAGGTGCTGATGTCAGTGCTGGCTCAGTGCCTTCGAGAACAATCCTGTAATTGATTATGATGCATGAACATTGAACATTGCGATGTTGGTTTGCTAGTTTGTCTTTGATTTAATCAGTGTCTTTATGCAGCCATTGGTTTGTATTTTTTGATATGCACACATTTGCACATGCTAATCTTTCTCTGGACTGTATTAGCTGATCAGTCAAGTCAGTTTTATTTGAATAGTGCATTTCACAATACAGATTATTTCAAAGCAGCTTTACAGAAAGTTATATCTTTATATCTAATGCCTTAGTCACACTTAGCAGATCGCAGTGCAATAATAATATAGGCTAGTTAAATTTTTTTCCGACTAAATAAACAACCTAGCTGTTGAGAATTGCTTTGTTATATGATTTTTATAATGTGTAGGGAAGTTAAATATGATTATAGTTGCTGTAGGTTTTAGTTATTATCTTGTGTTGTGTTCATATTGAGGATTATAAGGTTTTATTTTGGTATAATGACAAGCCTAATTACTATTTGGTGATGATGTATGTCACACTGATGCAACGACACCTGACAGTCTGCTTTTATTTTTCTGCTGTAGTGCATTGTGGGAGATTTAAGATCACTCTGACATGCACAAACACAGTTAGTGTGTGTGACGTGGGCTGAGATCAATCATATTCAGACTCGTCTCGAGCGTTCAGTCAGATATTAGATTAATATAGCTGTGATGATTATGATAAGATCAGACACACATTTAAAGCTGACTAAAACTTGAGTCCTTTTAACTGGACTGTGTGATAACGACAGAAACGGACTGGAATTGAGTGGATAGACTGATGTAAGAGAGTAAACTATATTCTGAAACAGTCAAACTGCACAAATCATCCTGTTTATAATTAAATCTGATGCATTTATACCCATTTAAAACTCTTATTGTGTGCTTTCAGCCACCAGCCAGCCGAGTGTGATTGGTCATTGATCTTTGTTGGTAACGACGGGTTGCTTTTGGGAAAAGCATTCCTGTTTGATTATTCAAAGAATAATGTTATGCACTCACACACTCACCACTTATCTAGTGGCTTATGATGTCAGCGAGGCAGAAAACACAGAATCCAATCAAAATGAGGGATTGTGCTGATTGAACGTCACAGAATTAGGCAGATTTTGAATAAATGAGCACATGCATCTGATTAAGCTATCGGAAGATACACACACACATAATCAAAGGTCTCACTGCAACCTGCCAAAATAAAAGTTCGATTTAACTTGAAGAAATTATGATAGAAATGACATTATTATAGTAAAGCAGAAGTAACAAAGTAATTATTTTTTTTTTAAATTATTCGTCCTTGTTTTAATTTGGAGTGCAGCACAAAAAATATTGTTATATTTGACAGCATTGTAAGAGATTATGTAAATTGTATTGTTTATTTAATTTACTAAATTGTTAAATTACTAAAATCTGAATTCTGAAAACTTGCAGAATATTATAAAATAAAAAGCAGATAATCTGAATTAATAAAACATTTCATAGGGTTGAAATTGAAATGTGAAGTGCTTTATAATTTAATAAAGTTTCATAAAAATGTAAAAGTATTATTACTTCAATTGATTAGATGTACCTTTTCTTTTATTACATTTTGATTGTAACATTTAAACGGAATCCAGATCAAACTGAAAACAGAATTGAGTTTTTCATAATTCCTTTTACTAAACCGCTTGATTGAATGACTTGCTGAGACTTTTGTAAATGTGCATGTTTTATTCTTAGAAATGGTACTTAAAAACATGAAATGTTTGCTGAATATTTTGATGAGCTATCGGATGACTTCACCTGTGTGTGTGTCAGGTGTGTGCTGCTGCCGCTGCTGAGCTGTAAGGCTCCTCCGCAGGCTCTGCTGGTGCTGGTGGACTCGGTGGACGAGGGCTGTTTGACCCGAGACCGAGAGCAGAAGACTCCGGAGAACATCGCTGATCTCCTGGCCGCTCACCACGAGCTCTTCCCGCCATGGCTCCTGCTAATCTGCTCCGCGCGCCGGCAGAACAAGCACATCACCAAACTCTTCACAGGTAACCACGCTCTTCAGCTGCTCGTTTCATATTTATTACTTGAGTTTATGTATGAAACTGAGCGGATTTGAAAGCTGAGACTTTATTTCATATCAAAAGTGGCACAGAAATGATTGTGATTATTGTTTGGCAGGAGCTACTAATAATGTTCAGAGAACTTCTGAAAACAGCACTGAAAGATCGATTCTTAGGGTTTATGATCATTATCAGTTCATCGAGAGATGTATATTTCCTACCCAGTCCTGTGCGGTACTTTCCTTAAACATGTACAATTATTACATTATATTTATTACACACATATAATTAGGGATGCTGCACCGGAATTTCGAAAAATGGCATTTTCGGTTTTTGGCCGAAAGAGAAAAAATGCCAAAAATATTCCGCCTTATTATTATTAATAATATATATTTATTATCTAAATATAAATATTTAAAAATGATTTAATATAGGGCTATATTTTCTGTCCAATTGTGTTTTTTTCCCCTTCATTTTCTTGGCTTGTAGTTTTTTTAAATTTAGATCCAGTAAAATGATTGCATTTAATTTAAAAGTCTAATAACAACACAATTACCAATATATATATATATATATATATATATGTAATATTATATATATAATATATATATTTTGTATATATATATTTTTTATATATATATATATATAAATAAATAAACATTATAATTTTTTTTTAAAAAGTTATTTTATATATATATATATATATATATATATATATAAACATTATAATTATTTTTTAAAAGTTATTTTCAGTTTTGGTTTTCATCCAACTGCATCCAGAATTTTAATTTCAGTGGATCCCTAAGTACATTACTGTAATGTGTTAATTTTAATAATAATAATGCTAATGATAATAATATGTCCTCGTGCTGTAAAGGACAGTGCAGTTGTTGTGTGTTCAGACTGGATGAGTTTCTCAGCGCCTGCAGCAGGAAATCAGATCCAGATGTGTGAATATTTCTAATGAGCAGAAAGACTGTGTGTGTGTGTGTGTGTGTGTGTGTGTGTGTGTGTGAGGACAGATAAACGCTGCTGCTTGTTTTGGCCGTGTGGATTCTGTCTCAGCCGTCTGAAACTAAAACCCTCATTGACTGAGTTTGTTAAATCTGTCTTGTGACTTTCTAACTCTGACGTTTCTTTACTTTTTTTGTACATTTTTACACTTTTGGGGCATTTTATTCTTTTTTTAAGAAAGATATTTATATATAAATTTTGTTTCCTGCTATATTTTTTTATATTAGATTAATATTAAGTATTTTACCATGAAAATGAATATAGAATCTGGCATGGCTCGGTCAAGATTAAGCACTAAAAGGTGAATTGACAATGGAGTTCATCTGCAGTGTGTGTGGACGTTGAGATATTTAAATGTGGCATTGATGCATTAACGTGGCTTATTATTATATAATTATATGTTAATGTGCTCAGGGTTGTGTTGTCAGATTTTCTTGCAGTTTTGTTTCAGCTCTTTATATGCTACGCCTTCCTTTTGTAAACCACAAGCTATTGTACAAGTACATATTAGTCTTGTGATATTCAGTCAGTTCACGTTGCTTTGTGTTTGTGATGCTGAGATACTATGACATCATCTGAGATTAATTATTTGAGGGCTTTTTGTGTGTTACTTTTGTGAAGTGTGTGTGTGTGTGTGTGTGTCTTAGCACAGGAACAGGTGGCTGGTTTTCAGAATCCAGGTCAAACGGTAGTAAAAATACACCATCTGTGTGTGTGTGTGGCGGGACACAGTAAACATCCGTGACCAGTAAACACTGACCCCAGACCAGAAGATCAACTGAAAGCTGAAGTGGTTCGTGTTCAGCATTAAAATCAGCCGCATTGAACCTCAGATTATAAACACCAGCATACAGCAAACATTCACACTCTTATAGTGCACATTATTCCATCATCTGGAAATAATCAATATTAGCTGGAAACATCACAGCACATCCAATCAGAACCACTTCCTGAATGAAATCTGTAGATATTACACCTAAAATAAATTTCATTTTATTAGCATGACTGTGTTGCAGAAACATTTATACCATAAAATAATAAAACAAACAAAGCATAAATGTATATACCGGTAGATCATGATTCATGTCATATGTAGCAGCATGGTAAATAAATAAAGTCCATCTTAATAAAGAGTGAATGAAGCGAGTCTCTGTGGAGTTAGCCGACATGCGCACACTTACTCATTAACACGTTTGACCGTTAGCAGTGTTTGGGTGTGAGGGGCCGACCTCTGCGACCTCTGTGCTGTTCCCATGGCGACGGGGCTCAGGGGTCAAAGGTTAATCTATGGGAAATAGTGCAGAACCTTCAAATGAGTTGCCCTGCTGCCGGTTTAACGAGTTTGAAGTAGGGTTGTGCGATATTGACAAATAATAATAATGTCTATTTTGTGTGGTTTTATCGATTGCTGAGTGTGTTTTTGAGCTGATTTGTGTGTGATTATTTCTGAGGCATTTCATATTCTTCATATTCTGTGCGCTGATCTACGGAGGTGTATTGCATTCACTTGAAGAAAAAAAATCTACTCTGTTTTTCTGAATTAACAAGTTAATTTTTCATGAGAAAAAAGTTTTTGCTCTGCTTTTCTAAATTAATGAGTTAATTTTCATGAGAAAAAAAGTTTTTGCTCTGTTTTTCTGAATTAACCAGTTAATTTTTCATGAGAAAAAAAATTTTGCTCTGTTTTTCTGAATTAACAAGTTAATTTTTCATGAGAAAAAAATGTTTTGCTCTGTTTTTATGAATTAACAAACAGAAAAAAAACCCATGAAAAATTAACTCGTTCATTCAGAAAAACAGAGCAAAAACTATTTTTCTCATGAAAAATTAATTTGTTGATTCAGAAAAACAACAAAATAAAATTTCTCATGAAAAATGAACTCGTTAATTAAAAAAACAGAGCAAATTTTTTTTTTCTCATGAAAAATTAACTCATTAATTCAGAAAAACAGAGTTTTTTTTTTCTTCAAGTGAATGCAATACGCCTCCGTACTGATCAGTTCATAGCGCGCAATATTAATATACGTCCTGAGAAAGTCTTGTATGTTTGCGGGAATTTCCCGCATTATAAGAGCAAATGAGTTGCACAAGAATTAATGCACTGAAAATATGGATGTGCAATTGAGCTCATCCTCATACTGACTGAAAGATCAGGAAGTGTGTGTGTGTGTGTGTGTGTGTGTGTGTGTGTCGCTTTCTTTCCTGCAAACCTCCCGTACCTTGAGCTGTCATCGTACTGAGGAGGATCCTGTCTCCTGATTGGCTGATTTCCATCTGTTTTTCTGTTTTCAGCACTTTTAATATTCTTTATCCCAGCTGAAGCACTTTTATTTCAATCTATGAGAATAATATCAGCCTTTGTGATTGTTTAGAGTGAAAGATATTAATATTCATAAAGTCACGATTCTTGTTTATTTGATGGTGATTTCACGTTTCTTGTTTGTTTGAAGGCTAAATTGTATATAGTTTTTTCATGACTTGGCAAAATGCTTGCATCTTAATGTAAAAAATTCAACTTAAGTTATAGAAACTGTTGAACAATACTAAAGACATTGTTTTATCAATGATTTCTAAATTATTTTATAATAATTAAAAATGTATTTGATTATATTTATAATAATTTGAAAGTGTCTACTTGATTGCTGACGATAGAGCTTTAAACAGTAAAATCATGCAATGAGAAATTGTGTAGATGTAATTAATAAAGTTAAAGTGCCCCTAATAGAGCTGTTTGTGAATGTAAAAGAGTTTTGTCTCCCAAAAGAAAGAATCGATTCTGAACTGAAACGAGTCGTCAGTAATTCAGTCTCACTTCCTATGTAGGTTTGTACCTCATTAGCATAATGTCAGCCTGTGGTGTTGATTGGCTGAGCAGCGTCTCTTAGCTCCGCCCTCAAACACTGTAGTGTATCTGAGACTGGGAGAGTTCGGCTCGTGTTCGTTTTGTTCGATTGATACGGTAAAACCAACGCCATCGTTACTGTTCCTATCACTGTGATCAAGATATGATAATGAGCGTTTTAACCAATCACAGCACAGCAGCTCTCAGAGAGGCGGGGCTTGGAGAGACTGAGTGTTTCAGACACTGAGAGGAAAGAGCTGATTTTGACCTTGGATGAATGTGAGCCTGTCATAGGAGACGCCAAAACAACATTAGTAGGCTTTAAAATAGCATAAGGGCATTTTTAAGTAAAATAATATCTATGATATCATACTATTGCATCCAGTTCAACAATAGAGCAGCAGTCTTTCATCTCCATCTGCAGCTGAGAACATGTCCGTACATGATTTAATGTTTGTACATAATGATTTTCTCTCTCTCGTCTGCACTGTCCACTCGACACACACACTCACTGCTGAAACACCGCATTTGGATGAGAACACACACACACTTGATCTTTGAATTGCTCGTGTTGGGGAAGTTTGCTGATTCAAGTGTATTTTTAGGAAACTTTGCTCTTTTGGTAAGAGCTCAACTCACATAATTACAAACGCCGAGCGCATGTGTGGGGCGATCGAGGGCGAGCGACGCTTCACCGCATGAGTTCAAACAGACGTAATCAAGACACACATGTGCGTGGGGTTCAGGGTTTAACATCTGACAGAAGGGGAAGGCCAAATCGGGCCCAGATGATCTCAGAAACAGACTCTAACTGATGATTGTTTCGATCGTTGACGAATTGATAATCTGTAGGGCTGTCAACTTTAGTCGTTTAGTCGACTAATCGGTCGATGCCGTCTTGATCGACTGACATTCTTATTGGTCGACCAGTTGCATTTTTTATGCCAATAGAAAGAATTTTTCAATGATTTACTCCTTGATTTTCATTCCTTTGTAAGCAGTTATTTATTACTGTATTCTAAATATAATTAGCCTATGTTTTATCCCCATCTTTAAATGCTTTAATTTAGGCTATTTTGCAACTGCGCCACAGTTTAGCGCATAATACACTCAGGAACGTGCCTGTGGCCGGCGCGCTCGGTAAGGGATGCTGTATTCATTCAGTCAGAACGCTGCTTGTTTTGGCTTTAGTCGACAAAATGTCCAGGAAATCTAAATCTTTTGTCTGGCTGCATTTTAAAACAAAGACGACGAGACTGTGGAGGGAGGCGACCGCGTTACTCCATTATGAGCCCGCCCAGCGCGCCTACATTTGAAATCCAACTTGAGCGCACAAAAGACGCGAGCAGCCCTTTAACGGCTATATCACGCTGACTCAATAGATTGTGTTTTCTTAATATGTTTTCGTTTTTATTTGTACACTTGACGCATTTGAAAATAGCCTAAATAATGCAACAAAACGAAAATAAACCTATACACACAACCGGCGCTGCGTCGTAGAATGTCTCTGAATAGGTTCACGCCCACTTTTGGTGGAAAACAAACTAGACTCCCCATAAACTTCAATAAAAAAAAACGGCAAAAAGCAACATCCGTACACAGCCGACGGGCATAAATAACTTAAGAAATCACTTATATAAAACATGTCAAGTAATTATATGTCCACCCTGCCTGCCATAGAGCATGAAAGATACATAAACAAACTTAATTTGGCCAATTTAAAAACATATTCTCCCAGCGTCAAATTGGGGAAACAACCCCACCCAGTGGCCAGAGGTGTCTTTTACCTAATCGAGTCACCAGGTAAGCCCCTGAATGATTTTATTTTGTTTTTTAAAGTAAAAAACCTTAATGTATATATTATGAATTTATGATGATGAAGGCGGGTAGCCTAGGGAAGTTGATAATGGGCATAAAAAAATGTATCTTTCACGTTATATGGCAGGCAGGGTGGACATATAATTACTTGACATGTTTTATATAAGTGATTTAGTTATAGTTAAAAGTTATTTACGCCTGTTAGCTGTGTACGGACGTTGCTTTTTGCCGTTATTTTGTATTGAAGTCTATGGGGAGTCTAGTTTGTTTCCCCCAAAAGGGGGCGGGGACAAAATTGACAGTTAAGTTCCCGGATGTGCCGGTTGTGCGTATACACGGTCCTACAGCCTATTATTAGGATTGTTTTTTAGGCTATTTGGGTTTTTTGTGTGTTATAAACGCCTTGATCGTCAGGACAAAAGTTAACCCGTAGCTTTGAAAGTAAAGAAGAATATAAAGCCTGTATAAACGAGAGCTTTTGTTGGGATTTTTCATGGCAGTTATATTTTTTGCAGCGTGTGGTGTGGTCAGGTGCGCGATTGTGACTGTTATTATAGCTCCTCAATTTTTACAGCTAAAAATCACTTAATTTTCAAGGAATTGTACTATTATTATAGTTTTATCTATTTGTGATGTTTTTTCGTTGTTGTTTTATAAATGCGCAATGACAATTGTTTAAAAAATGTTCAATCAAAACATCACGTCGTTGCGCAGGACAAGACTTTGGTCCTCTAAGGATTTCTTTGTTTGACTACAGCCCTAATAATCTGATGCTTGTTGACTGTTCCTGTCTGCTATACTTATTTAATGCAGTTTAATCATAATCTTTTCTCTGGACATCTATTAATATTGATGTAACTGCACTGACAGTTTCATATTAGAACGACATTTTAACTCAGTTGAGCTGAATAATGACTCTAACTTCGCAGCATTGTTATTGAACTAAATTTAATCAACATTGAGTTGAGCTGCATAATTGAGCTGTATTCTCGTGTAGGGTGGTCTGGTTTGACAACACGGAGGCTTTGTCATTGGTATACATTTATATATAAGGCTATTCTTGGTGTGCTACCATCTTATTTATGTTTACTTCTTGTGAAAAAAAATGTTGGTAATTACTCTCTCCGTTCTCAAGATGTTGTCTTGTTTTCTGTCCCACATGTCAGTACTGTGATGGGTAAAAAGGCCTTTGTTTACTCTGCTCCCTCTACATGGAATTTGTTGCAGAACAACTTAAAACTTAGTAAATTGATTCCTTTGAGTGTTTTTAAGTTGAGAATGAGAGGTTTTGAGTTGGACTCCCTCACATGCCAATGTTTTCGTTGAGATTTCATTGTAAGTGCATAATCGACTTTTATTCGTGTGTCTTTGTACGTATGTAATGATGTGATGTAATTTTGCTGCCTATCTTGGCCAGGTCTCCCTTGCAAAAGAGATTTTTAATCTCAATGGGTTTTTACCTGGTTAAATAAAGGATAAATAAAATAAATAAATAAATAATGACACTTCACTTCTGTAGAGCTGCTCTCCAGCTAAATATTGGATTTCTTTCATAGTTGATAAACGAAATGGATGTTTCAACATGCTTAAGGAGAATAAAAACAACATCTTTACAGCATAATTTGAGACATTATTGAAACTCATATGAGATTAAAGAGGTTTTTCTTTTTTCCCGGAGAAACTGATCTCAATGCAGACAATGTGAACCCGTTGATCTCGTTTGACAGGGTTCATACAAAGTTCTTAAAGTGCTTGAAGTACTTAACTCCACTCCACTTTTTTTGGAAATAGTTAAACAGTCGAGTTTTACCGTTTTTGAGTGTATTCAGATGATTTTCTGATATTTAACAGACAGTTTCTCGTCTCATTGACTTCCTTAGTATATTTTTTTCCTACTATGGAAGTCAATGAGACCAGAAACAGTCTGGTTACTGATATTCTTATAAATATCAGAAAATCAGCTAAATGGATTAAAAAACGGTAAAACTCGACTGTTTAGTTGTAAAATGAGCCTATTTCCAAAAAAAGTGGAGTATCCCTTTAATGTTTTGAAATGTAAGTCCTGGAAAACCCTTGGAAATGGAAAGGTACTTGAAAATATTTCACAAAAAATGTGAAATTAGTGTTAATTTTATTGATAAAACAATCTTTTCACACAGAATCAACCTGTCTGATCTTGATATTGCTCATATAAATAATCAATGCATATGATGCAACTTTAATTCTTCAGGTCAATCATGCATTGATGGGAGGAAATAATCAGTCATGCACTTTATTAATCTGTCTATTGATCCAAAATTAGTGCTTGAAAGTATTTTTACAGTGTCTGTCCAAAGCCTGATTTGATTTCCTCGGGGAGCTCGTCTCTGTGTTATGTGCAGGTTCACACACCCAAGTGCCGTTCACAATGGCCGCTCCTTATGCAAGCACACCTGTCTGTGGTTCTGGCGTATGATTGATGAATTCATTTATGCTTGAAGATCCAGTTTCCTCTCAAAGCGCCTGCAGCATCTCCTGAGATGTAAGCGGGCGTTGTAGGGTTTCTGACCCGCCGAAAACACACTGAACTCTGTGGAAGTGGATAAACGCATTCAGCGCTTTTATTATGTATAACAGGACATAACATCTGATATGTTCAAATAGATGTGCATTAGCCGCAGCTATAAAACTGAGAAGAAGAGAGAAATCTCTCGCTGTGCTGGACTGGAAAACCTCCAGATACTCAAAGCACTTTTTGTTTATTGATTGTAATGCATTTCTGTTCCCTTTTACTACCGTACATTTGCTTGGATGTTTTCAAGTCCTTAATTAGGGGTGTGATGATATATCATGTCACAATACATTGCTGCAATACTAAAATGTGATATGATTTGAGAATAGCGTCTATATATATCTATATTAGGGCTGTCAAACCATTAATCGCGATTAATCACATCCAAAATAAAAGTTTGTGTTTACATAAAATATGTGGGTGCACTGTTTATAATTAATTTATATATATAAATACACACACATGCTTGTATATTATTTAAGAAATATTTTCATGTATATACTGTATATAGATTTATATATAATTTATATTATATATAAATATTTTATATATAAATAATAATTTTTCTTTAATATACATGCCTGTGTGTGTATATATATATATACAAAATAATTATACACACTGCAGCCACATATATTATGTAAAAACAAACTTTTATTTTGGATGTAATTAATCGTTTGACAGTATATATTGTATATATATTTCACCCAAAATTAAGAAACTCAGGTCACACATTTTTAAAAACTATAAAAAAAAATAAAAAATAAAAATATATATATATATATATATATATATTTCACCCAAAATTAAGAAACTCAGAAGGTCACACATTTTTAAAAACTATTTAAAAAATTATATATATATATTGTATATATGAAGAGTTCAGATGCAAAAGCCTCTAAATGCCATTTGAAATTTTCTTCTAAAATGACCATTTTTATCAAGCTTGAATATTTAAGTTCAGTAATTTCACTTAAATGGCAATTAATAGGTAATCTTCATTGCCATTTAAGTGAAATTACTGAACTTAAATATACAAGCTTGATAAAAATGATCATTTTAGAAGAAAATTTCAAATGGCACTTAGAGGCTTTTGCATCTGAACTCTTCATATATTTCACCCAAAATTAAGAAACTTAGGTCACACATTTTTAAAAACTATTTAAAAAAATTATATATATATATATATATATATATATATATATATAATTTTTAAAAACTATTTAAAAAAAAAAAAAAATATATATATATATATATATATATATTGTATATATATTTCACCAAAAATTAAGAAACTCAGGTCACACATTTTTAAAAACTATTTAAAAAAATTATATATATATATATATATATTTATATATAAACAATATTTTAAACTTTAATTTCATGTATGTAGTCAGAGCGTCTAACATAATTCTATATTTTTAGCAAGTTGAATCATTAATATTTCTATTCTTGTCACCATTGACCTGTCCATGAAGGAGAAGCCTGAATGCAGGCCTATTTAAGCCAATCCTGATGTCATACCAAATTTAGCATTTTATTGTTCAGTACTTTTTGTGAACCGTTTACCATATAAATAGCAATTGTGGAAAACTTACTATTTTAATTAATTTTGTTCAAAGTATTGTGAGATTAGTGTATCGTGAGATCAGTATTTGTATCAAACCGAATTGGGACATTTGCTTAACATACAAAGTTCAAAGTCGCTAAACTAATGAATTATTACTTAGAAAACAAACATAGATTAAGATTTATTTTAGAATCGGATCGTGATGTGCCTAAAGATTCCCGCCCGTCAACAAAGTAACATTGAAATGCAGCTATAAAACAGTGATTGTACATGTAATAATAAATAAGAAGAAGAATCTGACCGCCCGCTGCTCTGGTCGAAGTATATGTGTTCGGTGGGATGCTGAAAACATAAAGAAAGGGGTGAAATAACACACTTCTAGGAGGCTAAATCTTGAATATGTTCTGAACTCTTGAAAAGACTCCAGTATTTACTAGATAGACAGTCATTTGCTATCCGTTTTCTAAACCCTGTGAACTCTTTAACTGGTGGCAGTCTTCCAAACCCAACAACCTACTTAAATAGACGAGTTAGTCGCATGCAGGCCCGCTGGCCAAATAACATATTTGGGTCATCTATTCCACTGCCCCACTTTTAGTCCCCACACAAGGCCCCTTCCTCTTCCAGCCTTTCTACTTCCTTCATCTGGAGTCGCACAAGCTCGAGGCACGGAGGCTGCTGTGTGTTTATAATGGCAGGGTGAAGGTCTGGGTCAGTTAGTCCACTAATGACTAAACAAACCGCAACCAAAGCAGGAACATGGGTTGTTGCAACCTGCGTGCTTTTGACTAGCCTGGTTATTGTGAAAGGTAAACTGGATCTGAATGTTTTGTAATAACTGGATATTAAAAGCCAATGGTATAAAGGAGAACAAGAAGAAGAAGAAGGCGGGATGATCGTCCACAGGTGTGCCTCTGTTGTCATTCATGCTCCGGTTTAAATTTCACACAGGTTTTATTTGGGAAACCTCAGCTGTTGACGGCAGCCTCGGGCCTTAAGCACCAAAGACAAAGAAAATAACTCCTGAGCCCTTTCAGAAAGATGGACGTTATATAATCTCATTCAAAAGGGGTTTTGTGAACGTTTCAAACACTACGGGGACTGGCCATGAAAGATGTAATCTGTGTTGCTGGTTTGTCTGAAACACTTTTCTGTGACTTGACTTGAAGTTTATTGTATTTACTCCTTTCAGAGAGGAAGAAGGCCTTACCCTCTTTCCCATAGAAAATAGACGTGTACAGATTGCATTAGTGAGCAATTTGTGGAAGCTTGTTTCCGCCTTGGAATGAAAAATATAAAAGGTAATTGCGACTTTTTGTCTCACAATTTTGACTTTTTTTTCTCACAATTGCGAGTTTACTTCTCGCAATTCTGAATATTTCTCAGAATTGCGAGATGGAAAGTCAGAATTGCGAGATATAACGTCAGATTTGCGAGATATAAAGTCAGAATTGCGTGAAATAAAGTAGCAATTGCGAGATATAGTCAGAATTGCGAGATATAAAGTCAGAAATGTGAGTTATAAAGTCAGAGTTGCGAGATATAAAGACGCAATTGCGAGATATAAAGTCAGAAATGCGAGTTATAAAGTCAGAATTGCGAGATATAAAGTCAGAATTGCGAGATATAAAGTCAGAAATGTGAGATTTAAACTATTCTGAGGGGGAAAAAATTTAGTCTTTTTTTTCCCTTAGAATTTTCCTGATAAGTTGCAATTGTGAGTTTATATCTCACAATTCTGAGAAAAGATGTCAGAATTTCGACATTTAAACTCGCAATTATGTGTTGTAAAGTCAGAATTGCGAGATGTAAACTCGCAATTGTGAGAAAAAAAGTCAGAATTGTGAGATAAAAAAATCGCACTTCTCTTTTTTCTCAGAATTCTGACTTTATATCACCCAATTCGGACTATATCTCGCAATTCTGACTTTATAACTCGCAATTGCGACTTTATATCACGCAATTCTGACTTTTTATCTCGCAATTCTGAGAAATAAAGTCTGAATTGCGAGATATAAACTTGCAATTGTGAGAAAAAAAAGTCAGAAATGTGAGATAAAAAGTCGCAATTATGTATTTTATTTTTATATTCAGTGGTGGAAACAAGCTTCCATAGCAATTAAATTAGCCTTCATAGAAAAAAAAATGTTTTGCCACTCTCCCACCAGTAGGGCCACAGAAAGATGAAGATGTATGTGAACGACCTAGAGGAGTTCATGTTTTTTCCTGTTCCTTTGACCTCTCGAGTCCATGGGAACTGTAAATAAAAACTTTGCATAAAATTCTTGATCCGTTGTTAAACAGGCATGCCGACCCAGATAAAACTATGGAATTTGCACTGATCTGAAGCCGAATGCCTAAGCTGTTGACATCTGTTGGCATAAGTGCTTGTTTTATTGTGCGAAATCTCTACAGTTTACGTGCAGCTCTTGAGAACGCCTCAAACTGTGTTAAGTTGCAGATGTGACCTAGTTCTGCCACAGGAATCATTACACTTGTTTTATTTTCTAGAGAAAACAAAGCAAATTCCACTCGTCGTTTCTGCAGGAAAAGTGCCTTATCTTGTCACTTCTGGACTTTCGTTTTGAATATTTTGCAAGATTGTGTGTGTGTCTGTAAAAAGAAAGTTTGCATTCCTCTTGTTGTATCTGCAAGATGTTTACCATTTTAAAAAATGTATTTTGTTTTATATTTAGTATTGGCCTGATGATGCTATTTGACACAGATATTTATGTATATTCCACAAGGAAATATAATAGCTGAATTGACATAAACATCACAATGACTGTTTGTGTTTTGTCATAGTTGTTAGTCCCTGCTTTGTCCTGAGTAGCTGCCCACTATTCTTTAAAAAAAAATCCTCATGCATGTTCTTTGGTTTTCTACATATTTGAGCATTTCACATTGAGGACAAATGAGGGACACAAACAAACTTTTTACAATTGGTGCAAACATTTATTGATGCTCAAGAAGACACACTAGGAACCAAGCGAATGGAAACTTTTGTAAACAAATTTGAATCATTTAAAATTTGTATTGTCTTATGGGAACTATACATATAGGTATCTTCGCTTCTGAAGGTCTTTTATCTCATTTATATGTATAAACTTAGGAGCCAAAAGGGGTGATCAAACTTTATTTTTTTACACATACCTTCAAGGATTTTATTGTCGTTCCAAAATCATGGTACATTATCTTGAATGAAATTAGGTCTGAGGTCCGTGGTTAAAACCATCTCAAGTAAATAACAGATCAACAACTCATAAATGAATAAATACAAACTTGAAAAATTACCAGCATAGCAATAAAAGTGCAACATAACTAAAGGCAATACGTTAAACAGCGAACCTAATAGAGTGCCGAAGTGATGACGTCACTTTGAAGGACAACTCGGAAGCTAGCGACGCATGGGTTCCCTCGGTCGAAAAGCAATGCATTTTCCCCATAGACTTTTGGAAAATCACAAAAAATAAGATCTGTGTTCAACAAAGAGTTGTGACTCTTACACGTTTTGTCTAGCAAGATAATCTTTACAAGTTAATCCAAAATTTATACATTTTAAACCCTATATAAAGATTTTAAAAAACACAATCAGACACAATAACGTTTGAAAAACCACAAGCAGGAGGTTATAACTGTGTGTTCTACGTCATAGATCAAAACATGAAAATATTTAGAGGCTTTGTTCACCACAGACCTTATTTCAGGCGATTTAGCAAAAACCCATTCAAAAATCCCATAGACTTTAGAGCGAGGGAACCGCAGTGCTAAAATGCTAACTCACTTCCGCGTTTTGGCCTACAGAGTGACGTCGTAACTTCGGCACTCTGTATGAAAAGTCAGTGTTGTGTGCTCAGAGTTTTTCCCAATTTTCTAAAATTCCGCTATTACTTTAGTAATAGTTCTCAGGCTGATACTCAAAGCAATCTACAGCTATAAGCTCACTGAGTCATTTATGTGTAAACCTCACCGTGATCAAATGTGACAACCAGCAATGCACAGACCTGAAGCCAAACTAATCGCCCGTTGTCTCTGTCCTCTCTGTAGGATTCCGAAAGATCAGCCTAGATGACCTACGGAAGGCCTACATCGTAAAAGATGTTCAGCAATACATCCTCCACCGGCTCGACCAGGAGGAGGCGCTACGCCAGCACCTCACCAAGGAGACGGCAGAGATGCTGAACCAGCTCCACATCAAGAGCAGCGGCTGCTTCCTGTACCTTGAGCGCGTTCTCGACGGAGTGGTTGAGAACTTCATCATGCTGCGGGAAATTCGAGACATCCCGGGAACACTGAACGGACTCTACCTTTGGCTCTGCCAGAGGCTGTTTGTCAGGAAGCAGTTCGCTAAAGTTCAGGCCATCTTGAACGTTATTCTGGCCGCTTGCAGGCCGCTGACCGTCAGGGAGCTCTATCATGCGGTCTGGACTAAAAACATGAGTTTGACGATGGAGGACTTTCAGAAGAAGATGGACATTCTCTCCAAGCTGCTTATTAATGGGCTCGGCAGTACTAAAATCTTGTTTCATTACAGCTTTGCGGAATGGCTCCTGGATGTCAAGCACTGCACACAAAAATACCTTTGCAATGCAGCTGAAGGACACCGAATGATGGCAATGAGTTACACGTGCAGAGCGAAGCAGCTTAAACCTCTTGAGGTGCAGGAGTTTGCCTACCACCTGATCAACTCCAACCTGCAGATCGAGCCCTTTAATCTCGCCCTTTGGATGGTGTGGAACGGCACCCCTGCTAAAGACTCCCTGTCCACTTCTATCCCCAAAGAGCAGGAGGTGCTTCAACTACTCGTCAAAGCCGGGGCTCACGTCAGCAACGAAGATGACCACGCCTCATGTATTGTCCAACAGGCCTTGGAGCGTGAAGACTCCATTCGAACTTTACTAGACAACGGCGCTTCTGTCAATCAAACCGACTCCAATGGGAGAACTCTGTTAGCCAATGCTGCGTACAGCGGGAATCTAGACGTTGTGAACCTTCTTATTTCTAGGCGAGCCAACATGGAGGTGGTTGACAGCCATGGACAGACTGCACTTACTCTGGCTGCGAGACAGGGCCACACCAAGGTGGTCAACTGTCTCATCGGGTGTGACGCCAACATCAATCACACGGATCACGACGGCTGGACCGCTCTCAGATCGGCAGCTTGGGGGGGGCACTCGGAAGTTGTGTCTGCTCTCCTGTATGCCGGCGCTAAAGTGGACTGCGCAGACGCCGACAGCAGAACTGCCCTGAGAGCTGCCGCCTGGGGAGGTCACGAAGACATAGTCCTCAACCTCCTTCAGCACGGAGCCGAAGTCAACAAGGCGGATAATGAAGGACGAACAGCGCTGATCGCTGCCGCCTACATGGGCCACAGAGAAATTGTTGAGCATTTGTTGGATCATGGGGCTGAGGTGAACCACGAGGATGTGGATGGGAGGACTGCGCTCTCGGTCGCGGCTCTTTGCGTGCCGGCAAGCAAGGGCCACGGCGCGGTCGTGAGCCTCCTGATCGACCGAGGAGCCGAGGTGGATCACTGCGATAAAGACTGCATGACTCCACTCCTAGTGGCTGCCTACGAAGGCCACGTGGATGTGGTCGATCTGCTTCTAGAAGGAGGAGCGGACGTCGATCACACGGATAACAACGGGAGGACACCTTTGCTCGCTGCGGCGTCGATGGGACACGCTTCTGTCGTCAACACTCTGCTTTTTTGGGGTGCCGCAGTGGACAGTATCGACAGCGAAGGCAGGACCGTGCTTAGCATAGCATCTGCACAGGGGAACGTAGAGGTTGTTCGAACTCTGCTGGACAGAGGACTTGATGAAAACCACAGAGATGACGCAGGCTGGACGCCTTTACACATGGCTTCCTTTGAGGGACACCGACAAGTATGTGACGCTCTCATCGAGCAAGGTGCCCGCTGCGTAGAGATCGACAACGATGGACGTATCCCTTTGATTCTGTCCTCTCAAGAGGGTCATTACGATTGCGTACAAATCTTGGTGGAGAACAAGTCGTGTATCGACCAGAGAGGGTATGATGGGAGAAATGCTCTCCGAGTTGCCGCACTAGAGGGGCATAGAGACATCGTGGAGTTGTTGCTGAGCCACGGGGCGGACATCGACTTTAAGGATGCGGACGGTCGCCCGACTCTTTACATCCTCGCTCTTGAGAATCAGCTTGCGATGGCGGAGTTCTTCCTCGAAAATGGCGCCAACGTTGAGGCCAGCGACATGGAAGGGAGAACGGCTTTGCATGTGTCGTGTTGGCAAGGCCACGTAGAGATGGTGAGGTTGCTCATCAACTACCACGCGGATGTAAACTCGTGCGATAACGAGAAGCGATCTGCTCTCCAGTCGGCAGCTTGGCAGGGTCACATAAAGATCGTTCAGATCTTGATTGAAAACGGCACTGTTGTAGACCACACGTGCAACCAGGGTGCGACAGCTCTGGGAATCGCCGCTCAGGAGGGGCATATTGACGCGGTTCAGATTCTTCTAGAACACGGTGCGGATCCCAATCACGCTGATCAGTTTGGACGCACTGCCATGAGAGTGGCAGCCAAAGGTGGTCACAGCGCCATAATCAAACTCTTGGATAAATACGGTGCCTCAAGTCTCAATGGCTGCAACCCATCTCCGGTCCACACTATGGAGCAACAAATCCCAGTTTCGGTTGCAGGGAAAGTTCAGTCCCTCACTATTAAGTCTAGCAGCTCTGGAAGCACGGGAGCTGGTGACGTTCATGCCGGGCGAGGACAATCCAATGGACCCGTCCATGCTTTCAGCTCACCGTCAGAGTCTCCAGACTCAACAGTGGACCGGCAGAAGTCCTCCCTCTCCAATAACTCCCTCAAAAGTTCAAAGAACTCTTCGCTGAGGACCACCTCGTCCACTGCGACCGCTCAAACCGTTCCCATCGACAGCGTCCATGCCCTTTCTTTCATCGAGCAGATCCAGCAGCATTCACTGCCTCGCAGTCGTAGTCGACAATCCATCGTGTCTCCCTCCTCAACCACCAGGTCCGTCGGCACTCAACCTGGCTCTCCAACCAGCGAGTTCGACTGGAGCCAGGTGAAGCCAGGCCTCAAGTCCACCAAAGCGTCCAAGAACGGACAAAATTGCTCGAACAAGGGAACGTCAAGCGAAAAGAAGAAAAGCAAGAATGGTTCTTATTCGCAAGGTCAGGTTCTTGAGTATGAGCTGACTCAGTTTGATAAAAGCCTTGTGCTGAATAAGCCAGCGTCCAGCATTGCCGTTAAAGATCCTCAGTGTAAGATCATAGTGGGCAGATCCAACGCCGTAGAGTCTGTCCAAACGCAAGAGCAGTTTTACATTCAGACCCAGAGCTGTGCCGAGAAGAAGAGGAACGGCATTATGACCAACCCCAAATACCACCTACAGGGAAACCAGGTTTTTCTCGGGAGAGTTTCAGTCCCCAGGACCGTTCCCAACAGGGGCCACCAAGACCTACTGGACAATTACCCAATAGGGGAGACGGAATTAAGCCTGAAACAAGCCTTACAGCTCCAGATTGAAGGATCGGACCCTGGGATGAACTGCAAAAAAGAGACGCCCTTATAAATGGTGAGTACATGACATTTGGAAATTGAGTCAATTGGCCATTTTGTATCTTAAAGGGATACTCCACTTTTTTTGGAAATAGGCTCATTTTACCGCTCCTCCAGAGTTAAACATTTGAGTTTTACCATTTTCCAATGTATTCAGACGATTTTCTGATATTTAGAAGAATATCAGTAACCATATCTCATTGACTTCCATAGTAGGAAAAAAATATACTATGGAAGTCAATGAGACCAGAAACTGTCTGGTTACTGATATTCTTCTAAATATCAGAAAATCGGCTGAATGGATTAGAAAACGGTAAAACTCAACTGTTTAGCTCTGGGAGAGTGGTAAAATGAGCCTATTACCCAAAAAAAGTGGAGTATACCTTTAAAGCACATTTGTAACTTACATTCACAGTATTATTAAATTGTCACGTAGATGTACAGTGTATTATTACATAAAGCTGTAATTCTGTAGTTTTTATAGCATTGTGATGTTTATAAATGATGTAGTGTAAGGATTTTCTCTCTGTTAACATCATATGGCCTCTAAGATAACCATAGTAAAATTATTCATTTATGCATGTTAGTGGTTCTCAAACTATGGTTTGTGTACTGCAAGTCAAATTACCTTTATGATTGATATGATTTATGATCAAAGGTATCACTTTTAGATAAAAGGGTTCTATATATGTAGCATAACTCCGAAGGACATTTTATGCTAAAAGAGGTTCAATAATGACAAGAAAGAACACTTTTGGCGCAAAGGTTCTTTAAAGGCTATTATTCATTCAAATGTTACATTATTCTTCAACATTTTGTAGTTGTTATTAAATTATTGTTTATTAAACTTAATATCACATTTTAATCATGCAGATTTTTGGAGGATAAAAACTGAAATGGCACTCTTCGTGTGATATTGATTAATTACATTTTAACCACCATATCTTGAATTCTGTGATCATTCACATGCATTGCATTTTAGGGGTTCCAAATACGTAGCGCTTTAGAACGTTTTAAGGTTCTATATAGAACCTTTTCTTCTAAGAGTGAACTTGGCCTGAAAAGTTTGAGAACCACTTATATATTTATTGTAAGCATGATAATAACGTCTCAAATGCTGACCCGGGTGGTTTTGATGCTTTTTCAGATGTCTTAATCGTTATTCGCCATTCAGAAAGAGACTGTGCCAAAGTGAACGCTTTCATCCGCAAAAGAACTGAAACCATTTCTCGCATTTCTCAGTGGAGCATCTCAAGAAGAAAGGAAAATTAAAGAACTAAAGAGGGGCCTGTCGCCCAACGGTGATGCAAATTAGTACCCGTGCCTGTCGTGATTGCTCCAGCCTTCTTGTGGTGACCATGATGCACACAGACGCTTTTAATTTAATGCATTAATATTTAATAGGCAGTGGATGCACTTTCTTCCTTTGTTTTCCTTTTTTTGAAAAAAATCTAAATTGTATTTTAAGTTTTTTTTTGCCTTTGTTTTAACAGAGTTTACTTTAAAAGAAGAAATGCAAATTTTTCTGTTTGTTTTGTCTTGACCTGTACAAGTGCAACTGACAGCAATGTGCCGCCGGAGTACGTTGTTTCCAAACTTTGTCATATTCACGGTCTCTTAAAGTTACATACAATTATGAAACCAGTCTTAGTTTACTCTTCGCACATATTTATTTTAGAGAAAAAGCCTCTTCCATGTCTGCCGTATTGCTATTATCATGGTGCTATGTTTTGGCGTCGCCTGCTTTAATTATTTCGTATTATTTTTCTCACAGGCCTGAACCACAAACGTCTTATTCCGTCATTTTAACGCTATATTACATTGATGCCCTTAAGGAAGAGTAATTTTACCATGCTTCATTATTTAGTCCCTGTGGGACCTGTCTTTGTTTGTTTGTTTGTTTTTCCTCTATTTGCGTAATTGCATATTTAAACGACTGACGTGTATCGTTAACTACAGAGTTTGGTGCTAAATGCGGAGTTCTCAGCGACTGAAGAAAATGCAACGAGGGTAGTGTCGTTTGTGCGCAGGTGATGTCAGGGACTTCTGATTATAAGGTCAGTGAAAGGTCATTGTGCTTTGTACTCATGCCAAGCAGCGAACCGCAGTAATATTGTGATTTTTGAAATGTATACTCCTCAAGCCAAAGTTAAAACCCAGTAAGGACACAAAAAGGTCTCTGTGGGGGAGGGAGGGAGGATGGGTGGGTGTGGACTGGGTTTCAGACATCTGTTTGCTATGAGAAAGGCCATATTGGGTACAACTTGCATCAGAAAGCTTGTCCTCTGAAGAATTACTGAAAGGCACTTTGGTAAGCCTGGGACAAGGACGCTTTTTAGATGAAGATGAGCCCTCGACAGTATTCAGAAATCTCAAGCCATCTGTTTTCCTCCTCTTATTCAGCTGTTTCGGTTCTGGAGTTCGTTTAAAGAGAAGTTTGATTTGTAAATAGCTGACCGTGTACATGGGAAATGTTCACGTTTTGAAATTTAATTTCCTGTATTATATTGAGCTGAATTTTCTGACATATTAAAGTGCTTAATAAACATATCTGCTTTTCTGCCAAAGCAAATTCATTCTTGATTTGTGGTGTTTAATAAGAAAAAAACTCTCACAGACTTGTGTTGCAGGAGCGACGCCCGCCGCGAGAGAGATTTGCACCATGGATCATCAAATCTACTTTGAGGGAAGACACTACAGGCAAAACCATCGTCTTTTCATACAATTTTGCTTCCAAATCCAAATTCATCCAAAGTCCCCCTGTAGTCAATCATTGTACCCCTTAAAACTCGTCTTTGATCAGCAAAAATACATATTTAAATGTTTTTATCATGCCTTAAAATATCTTGAATGTAACTTGACACCCTTGCCTCATTTAGTATGCATGGTTCTATGAATATGCAAATGAGGCAAGGGGGTCAAGTTACATTCAAGATATTTTAAGGCATGATAAAAACATTTAAATATGTATTTTTGCTTCCAAATCCAAATTCATCCAATGTCCACCTGTAGTCAATCATTGTACCCCGTAAAACTCGTCTTTGATCAGCAAAAATACATGAAATAATAAATGCAAAAATTAATTGCGATTAATCGCATCCAAAATAAAAGTTTGTTTACATAATATATATAATTATTTTGTATATATAAATACACACACATGCATGTATGTATTTCAGAAAATGTGTTATTCATATATAAAATATTTATATTATATGATATAGATTATGTATTTATATATATATATATATATATATATATATATATACAGAATATAAACGCAAATAATTCTTAAATATATACATGCATGCATAGGTATTTATATATACAAAATAAGTATATACAGCACACACAAATATAATTATGTAAACACAGACTTTTATTTTGGATGCGATTAATCGCAATTAATTTTTCCACAGCCCTAATTTAAATGTTTTTATCATGCCTTAAAATATCTCCAATGTAACTTGACACCTTTGCCTCATTTAGTATGCACGGTTCTATGCATATGCAAATGAGCCCCGCCCCCACTCACTCACTCAGAGATCCACTGGTCGACGATCACATGTTGATCTGATTGGTTAAAGGTCGTTTGTGACGTCAGAAACACCAGCGATTATCTGAAGATCGATATTCTGAGGGGTTTGTTCATATATCGTTCGCCTGGTATAAAAATGATAAAAAAATGTATTTGTTTCTGTCTATTGACCGTAATTTCCAATAAAAAAAGACATCTAAAATCCCCTCTGTGAAAACCTTCATCTGTAATGTGTCATCAACACCGAACAGGATTTCCAGCCTGGCTTTATCCAATGTTCAGAGACACCTGGAAATGTAAATAAGACCATATTTAAAGATTTCAGAAAGTTGTCTAAATGTGATGTGGATTAGTTCATTTTTATCCGAATGATTCGCCTGTAGTGTCTTGCCTTATCGTAAGTATTGTGCAGAGTTTGGATGTGGGCACAGTGCCTTTATTCCACACACAACCTGTAGACACCATGACAAAAATGTTGTTTTTACATCATATCACAAGACTGGATCTCTCACAGAAAGGAGCCAGCGATATCTCGGTCGCTAACTGCTTTCACACACCACATGTATCTTGTGTTTTCAGAGTTCAGATGATAAGACGAGATTTTCCAGGAACACAGAAAAGATTCTGTGCCCACTTCAGAAAGGTTGGTGAAGTATGACAAGAGCACAAATGCGAACAGCAGAGATCCCTATCCAAATATTTGTGAGTACACTGAGTGTTTATTGGCATTGATCCAGAAAAGGTAATTCTAGTGTTATTAAAGTCTTTTATTTAAGGGGAATAATTCTTCTGTGAAACCCAAACAGATATTGCTCATCTCTAAGCTGTGAGGAGAATGGGACTGTGGCTTGTGTAGAAGAGCTTGTCTGTAAATAGCTGTGTGTAGGCTGTGCAGCTCTGCCATCTCATTGGTGTGTGTGTTCAGTTCTGCCGAACCCAGGCTTGACATCCGGAGCCGTGCCGAGACTCGTCCGGATCACACCCGAGGGTAAGACTCAATGAGGGACTTGTTTTTGATCCGTCTCACTCAAAGCCATCATGGGATTTCTGGCGAGATGAAATGTGAATTTATATAATAAAATAAAACACTTGAAATATTCTAGTGACATTTTAGGTTTTACAGAATAAACTGAAATTTACACACACATCAAAAAAACTTAAGTCATGTTAATAAACCTTATTACTCCAATATAGTACATCTTATGTTGATTAATGTTTCTTGCATAATTTTAGTGTTGTGCGTTTTGTATTTATTTGTGCACTTAATATGTATATATTACAGTATATACAGTAGATAGTTATTGTGTGTATATATATATAAATATATTTATAGTATTTATATCAGCTTGTACCACGTTTTTAAGGTGGTTGTCAATATATTACGATTTATGTTTTATTATTTTTTTTGTAAATATACGTTCATTCTGTAAAACGTTAAAATGCCACTACCATATTTTTTACAGTAATATTCCGGCAACCACAGCTGACCTTTACTGTAAATCACACATATGATTCTGGGAATCTAAATTTACGTTGTTTATTGTTTTGTTTCGGGGTTTTTTTTTTTGCTGTAAATTTATAAGATGACTTCTTCTTTTTCACTCTCAAAAAATGTACGTTTAAAATTATTTTACTGTAAAATTACAAAAATAGATAAAGGAAAATTATACTTGATGAAGGTGATCGAATGACTTGTTTTTTGTGCGTCTCGCTCAAAGTGATTTCTGGTGAGATCAATTTTACAGTAAAGAAACCCTAGAAATTTACTGTAAAAATAGGCTAGTGACAAGTTTTACAGATTGAATTTTAATGTTCAAAAAATAAATAAATGAAATACGTTAATATTAATAATATATTTATAGTATTTACATCAGCTTGTGGAGAAGTATACTTGTAAAGCGTCTTCTTCATTCATCTTGTCTTTCTCTTTACCATCTCAGTTTTTTAAATCTGAAAAACTTAAAATGCTACTACCATATGTTTTTACATTAAAATTCTGGCAGCAAGAATTGACTTTCTATTTTTCTTTTTTTACTGTAAATCACACGAACGATTATAGGAATGTTAACTTGGATTAAGAAATTAATTAATTAAGATGACTTGTTCCTTTTCACTTCCAAAAACTTTACGTTTAACATTATTTTACTGTAAAAATGACAAAAGTGCACAATGTAAGCTCTAGGCGTGTGTGGGATTCGTCTACTTGTACTTTTAGGATTTATGAAGTGTTGCATCGCTAACATCTCCATGATCAGATGTTTAATAACAATATATATATATATATATATATATATATATATTCTTTAAACTTGTTTAAACCCCTAAGCGAAGAATGCCATGAGCATATCAGGGCGAACATATGGAGTCAAACAACTTTGGACCCATTTACTTTCATTATAAGCAAAAAGCAGAGATTTGTCCAAATTTGATGTTTTGTGTGTCCTGTCCCTTTAAAAGTCTGGCCTCAGATCCTTGTAGAGCCCTTGAGTGTGACAGAGCTGCAGGAGTGATGCGGACCAGCTCTCAGTGTTTCCATCGTGTGTGTGTGTGTGTGTGTGTGCTGCGGTGAGGCCGTGCACGTGGCAGCTCGAGCTTCCCACACACACTACACAAGTTTAAATCAAATATCAATATTAGATGGAAAATCTAGGCATGTTTCCTAAAATATTAACTGCACTGTAAAAAAATATTGTTGGTTTAACTTAGAGTAAGTGACCTGGTTACCTTAAAATTTTAAGTTGATTGAACTGGAAAAAGTGAGTTAATACATTGAAGGAGATTAATTTAATCATCAGAAACTCAAAATAATAAGTTATCTCAACTAAATAAATTATTATAAAGTTGATTTGAAAAAAGAAAATATGTTGTGATAACAAATCTTGAAAATATTTTTTACAGTGTGCAAATAAATAAATTAAACCTAAATGGTATATTACACAATAACAAACCGTAATACAAATGATAAAGGCACTGATTTCTATCAAATGAAGCTTAAATGAAAATTGGAAATATAAAGAGAAAGGCAAATTCATATTCAATATATATATATATATATATAAAATAATATATAATAAATACCAAAATATACTATAAATAATAATAAAATGATTAGATTATTAGAGTTTTTTAATGAGAAAATACTGTTTCAGTCTTTGAGAATTCTTAATTCAATGTTTCTTGCCTTTTTATTCTGATGAATTTGATGACATAATATACAAAATATGAATAAAAACTATAATCGTATATCAAAAATGATAATCATAATAAATCACACTGATTGGAGGCAGATGACATCATGTTTATTGGTGTGTTCTGACACCTTATTTCAGTGTGTGTGTGTGTGTGTGTGTGTGTGTGTGTTTTACGGCTGAGTGAAACTTTGACTCGTGATATTTTGTTAATCTCTGGCCAGAGGTGTGTGTGTGTGAAAAGCAGATCACAAACACACACACTCACTGTTGGGTTTGTGTTGAGCTCGGTATCTCAACAGCTGTGTGTGTGTGTGTGTGTGTGTGTGTGTGTGGGAGTGTTTTGAATGCTTTGGAGGATTTCTTGGAGTGTGTGTGTGTGAGCATGTGTTCAGAGTTGAGCTGAGGACACGTCTCTACTGTCGGGGAATTACAGTCTACACTAGCAGAACACACACACACACACACACACACACACACACACACACACACACACTAACTGCCTGTCAAAAAGCCTGAGACACAAGAGTGGGTGTGTTTTAGTTTCCCGGTGCTTTTAAGCGTCTCTTGATTGTGCTGGTGAGTGAGGAGGGGGGACTGTGTGTGTGTGTGTGTGTGTTTGAGCCTGTGAGTTTGTGGGTGTGTGTGTGTGTGTGTGTGTTTGAGTTTGTCTGTGTGTGCGAGTGTATTTTTGAGATTGTGTGAGTTGATGTGTGAGTGTGTGTATGTTTATTTGAACATATGTGAGTGAGTGAGTGAGCTTATTTGAGTGTGTTTGTGTGTGTGTGTGTGTGTGTGTGTGTTTGAGCCTGTGAGTTTGTGGGTGTGTGTATGTGTATGTGTGTGTGTGTGTGTGTTTGGGTTTGAGTTTGTCTGTGTGTGCGAGTGTATTTTTGAGATTGTGTGAGTTGATGTGTGAGTGTGTGTATGTTTATTTGAACATATGTGAGTGAGTGAGTGAGCTTATTTGAGTGTGTTTGTGTGTGTGTGTGTGTGTGTGTGTGATACACAGGTGTGTGACACAAAAGAAGACTGAATAATTGATGGTCATGGAGTGTGTTTAAGCTCCATTAGCCTCTTCACCATCCTCAGACTAACAGGGTTCTGCAAGATTCATGTAGACAGTAGACACACACACACACACACACACACACACACACACACACACACACTGAGGTCTAATACGCGTGTGTGAGGTTTGATCACTGTGTGTTCTTCATCAAACTCGAGCGCACTCATTACTGTCATCGTTAAACGCTCAGAACGACCCGTCAGCCTGACGAGCGCTGGGGTCAGAGGTCAAGCAGGGTCAGACCTCCAGTGTCTCTGTGTGTGTGTGTGTGTGTGTGTGCGTGTGTTTGTTTTTGTGTGTGTGCATGCATTTGTGTTTTTGTGTTTCTTTGTGTGAACATGTATGTGAGGGGGAGGAGCAGCTCAGGCCCGTGTGTGTGTGTGTGTGTGTGTGTGTGTGTGTCATTATCATATAGATGGTCTGAGCGATGTCAGCTGTTGTTGCTGCCGGGCATTATGGGACAGCAAACACAGACAGGTGTTTAATCAGATGAGTATTACCGTCACACACACACACACACACACACACACACACTCACTATATCATGAAAGAGCGTCTGAAGTCACAGGTGTGCTCTCTTTTCATTTTTGATCATACTTCATCTGATGGTGTGTGTGTGTGTGTGTGTGTGTGTGTGTGTGTGTGTGTGTGTGTGTGTGTGTGTGTGATCAGAGATTCAGGACAGAATCTCATGGGGAATTTCCTCCTCTTCAGCTTGTCATGTCGGACTGCCCTCTGACCTCTGACCTCCTGAACAGGGTCTGCCTGATGAAGACACAACACACCCTCGTCTTCATCAGCAGAACATCAATGTGTGTGTGTGTGTGTGTGTGTGTCACAGATAAATTATGTTTCTCAGAGCAAAAATAACTCCTGTTTGTGTTTTCAGTGTCTTGAACACACTTGAACGCTATTATTATTATTATTATTATTATTTTGATGATGAACAGGATAATAAAGCAGGTTTCCTCAGATGTGTGTGTGTGTATGTGTGTGTGTTGATGTGTTTTCCAGATGTTTCCCTGCGCTGGGAAGGACACTCGTCGACCCCACAGGCATCCGATCCCTCTCCTGAAACCAGAGCAGATACTGTGAGGTGTGTGTGTGTGTGTGTGTGTGTGTGTGTGTGTGTGTGTGTGTGTGTGTGAGGTGGGTCGAGCCTCAGAACAGCCTCAGGATCGGGATCAGATTCACAGAAGGAGGAACGTGAGAAAGAGAGAGTGTGTGTGTGTGTGTGTGAGGGAGAGAGAGTGTGTGTGTGTGTGCACTTTACAGTTGTTTTATCTGCTAATGAAAGATTATCTCTGTTACGCGAGCGTCTGTGAAACACGTGTGAAGGATTGAAGTAATTACACTGATTCAGTGTTTTCATCGTTTGTGGAAAACTGCCACACAGACTGATTCTCTCGGGGACTTGAACTGATTCAGTCGAATCAATCAGACTCAATCGAAAATGAATCAAAACACAAGGCTACGAATGTGTCATCATGACGTCATGCGAGTTATTTCATGAGTCGTCTGTTTGAATCTGATTCTGAGATGAGCTGATGATTGAACCGAGACTCGCACTGATTCAGTAAAAGTCACTCAAACTGAATCAAAACACTCGAGGCCATAAATGTACTTGATATTGTCTTCATGATGTCATGCAATCTTAGTTATTGCTGAACGCCAGATGAATCAAAAATCAAAACAGTTCAATTCGAAGTAACAAAGTGCATTAAATTTGGAGCTAAATTCATTTATATTCGCATTAAAACTGAGTCTGTTTGAATCTGATTCTGCGATGTTTCTGCAGGTCGAACTGATGATTGAACTGAGACTCAGGCTGATGATTCAGTGAGTCATCTGATGACTGAAATGAGACTTGCGCTAATGATTCAGTGAGTCATCTGATGATTGAACTGAGAATCGCGCTGATGATTCATTGAGTCAACTGTTGATTGCACTAAGACTTGCGCTAATGATTCAGTGAGTCATCTGATGATTGAACTGAGAATCGCGCTGATGATTCATTGAGTCATCTGATGATTGAACTGAGACTCGCACTAATGATTCAGTGAGTCATCTGATGATTGAACTGAGACTCGCACTAATAATTCAGTGAGTCATCTGATGATTGAACTGAGACTTGCACTGATGATCCATTGAGTCATCTGATGATTGAACTGAGACTCACGCTAATGATTCAGTGAGTCATCTGATGATTGAACTGAGACTCGCGCTAATGATTCATTGAGTCATCTGATGATTGAACTGAGACTTGCACTGATGATCCATTGAGTCATCTGATGATTGAACTGAGACTCGCACTAATGATTCAGTGAGTCATCTGATGATTGAACTGAGACTCGCACTAATAATTCAGTGAGTCATCTGATGATTGAACTGAGACTCGCGCTAATGATTCAGTGAGGCATCTGATGACTGAACTGAGACTCGTGCTGATGATTCATTGAGTCATCTGATGATTGAACCGAGACTCTCACTGATGATCCATTGAGTCATCTGATGATTGAACTGAGACTCACGCTAATGATTCAGTGAGTCATCTGATGATTGAACTGAAACTTGCGCTAATGATTCATTGAGTCAACTGTTGATTGCACTGAGACTTGCACTGTTGATTCAATGAGTCATCTGATGACTGAACAGACTCGCACTGATGAAGGAAAGACTGATGATTCAGTGAGTCATCCTGGGGACTGGATTCAGGAAAACTGGGGAAAAATCAACATTGACAACAAAGAGGAAAAATCCAGCAGCACGAGCTGAGAAAACTGTGCAACACACACTCTGTGTGTGTGTGTGTGTGTGTGTAGTTTCACTAGTGAACACTAGAGGCATCAGTGTCACGTGTTTAAATATCATCCCTCTCAGTAATGACTGCCATATGAGTCTGTTAAACTTTCCATCACACACACACACACTCACACACACACACACACACACACACACACACACAGGGGTCGGTTCAGGAGAAAGATTGACCCACATTCTGGTTCTGTTCGACTCAAGATCCTGTTTTTTTGCTCTGAACATTTTAAAAAATGACTTTCTCTGTACAACACAGATCCAGAACCCATAAAACTGTGTGTGTGTGTGTGTGTGTTTCAGATACTCTCTCTCTCTCTCTCTCTCACACACACACACACATAAACTCAGATCGATCACTGTACTGTCTAAGATGAATGATTTGCTCTTTATCAGCGCTCTTCAAATACTGTAATATTTCAATCATTTCAAAACAGATCAAATCAGTCTTTTAATTGAATTGTTTACCTTTTAATTATGTCATTTTGACTGAGTGTTTAATTTTGATTGTTTTTATTTAAAAATGCACTTAATTACATTTATTTTTGCCTTTTATAATTTAATTTTGATCTAGGTTTCCATCCTCACAAAAAGGTTCATTATAGTTATTTATGTTTTATTGTAGCTTTTATTTTAATTTAGTTCAAATCGATGTAGTAAAATAACTCAAACTGAACAACAACAAAAAGTTAAATTGACAACAACAAAAAAAGTAAAACTTTAATTAAATTGAGATTTTCTTTAGTTCTGGGCAATGATTAATCGCATCCAACAAAAGTTTGTGTTTACAATATGTGTGTGTGTGTATTATTATTATTACAAGACCAAAATTACAAAAATTACAAGACCAAAAATAGTTACATTCTTTGTACTTGAAAGGTTAAATGACAAAATATGCTTACACTTAAAATAGTTTCAAAATATATATAAAATGTTACGAGAGAGAGAGAGAGAGAGAGAGAGAGATGTGCTGATATATGATGCTCTCAGTCCAACTCTTGATAGATTGAGGCTGTAACTGATCTTGTGAGGCTGGATAATGCTGACGGTACAGATTACACACACACACACACACACAGAAGAGTGTTCATTGGAGCTTCTGATGTGTGTGTGTGGAGCCGATCGATCCTGCTGTTCTCCAGGAGGCCAACAGATGTTTAGTCTGGATCAGATCAGATGTTTGTTAGTGTTCCAGATCCTCCTGGAGAACACCAGCACAATAACTCTATTACACACATCTACTCCACATATCTACTCCACACATCTACTCCACATATCTACTCCACATATCTACTCCTAAATATGTGGAGTAGATATGTGGAGTATGGTCACTTTGAGTCACGGTAGATCCAGTGCTGGGAAACACTGCCCCCTGCTGGACAATCACTGCACTGACACTCAGTCTATCCGAAAGCCCATTTTAATATTCATGGTGAACAAACATTTTAACAACCCGGGTCAAAGGTATAACGGGTAAAAACCAAAGAAAAAAAATAACAAATGACTTCATAAAAAAAGCAATATTTCTTTATTTAATAAATTTGTTTAGTTAATAAATAAATAAATTAAATACTTAATTCAATTATTAATTTAAATAAAAATAATTAATTAAATTATTTAATGGGGGGGGGGGGGGGTCGTCATTTTTTCAATTGTATAAATGTACATTTTTTTCTCAGTGTGAGTGTGTGTGTGTGTGTGTGTGTGTGTGTGTGTGTGTGTGTGTGTGTGTGTGACTGAGTCTGAATGCACCTTTATGATGGAGAGATGCACTAAAATATTCACCCATTCTCTGCCATTATAAAGCCTGGAAGAGTCAGGACATTTATAACTCAATGAGTTCTCGGTATAACTCGGATGAGTTCATTTTCAGGTTACCTGTCCCTTTAACCCTGTTCACTCCACAGCCCGTGTTTGGACAGATGTGGACTCAGATGTCTCAGGTGGGATCCAGTCTTTTATTTATTATAAACTGTTACTATCTTCGGTGAAATTTATACTATCCATTTATGGTGTTTTTTTTAATTATTTTAAGGGTATTTTTGAACTTATTTACCTCTAAAAGTACCACATTTTCTCTGTAAATGAGCTCTATGCACGGCGGTATTTCCGGTGAAGGTTTAAGGATGCTCGAAACGTTAGTCACAAAAACAGATAAAACAGACATCCCTCGTTGTGTTTATGCTTCTTTTTAAAATTATATTAAATAAACATTACTATATAAGATTACATCTAAACGTATGAAGGTTTCGTTTCAAAGACGGGAGGACAGTACATTTTGAAGACTCTGCCATAATCCTGTTTTCCTCTGTTTTCCTCTGCTTTAATCTACACAACCGGAAATGGACGAGCATCCTTGAGTCAAATGCGAAACTTACGGGTGCATATAGCCCATTAAGCTTATTTTATGTTATATTTAACTACATTAAAAATACCGTTCCACAAAGTTCCGAGAATTAAAACCTAAAGATGAAGTGTGTTTGCTGGCATCTGCTGTCTAATGTTGGTATTACAAGAGAAACATTAATATAAACAGCCACTAGATGGCGGCACACGCTTAACTCTATGAACCGCTGTATACAATGAATTCGACTATCACAAGTTAAAATTGTAATAATAAAAATATCGGTGTTAGGTGAAACTATACGAAGATGCCAAAATATGCTAAGATTAAATTTATATTTATTTTAAAACGACCATTCTATAAGAAAAAGACAGTAGTCGGTCATGTGGAGAGTCTGATACTGCTCAGACATCGCCTCTCTAGTCTTTGTTTTAGTATGTGTGAGAGAGTTTTTATTTGTATAAAATAATTATAACATACGCTTTGTCATAGGCTCACTGAATGCATAATTTGTGTTGTGTGTGTGTGAGTGAGAGTTTTTGCCATGAGAATGCATGATCAGCCCTTCATGTGTGTGTATGGTAGATATACATTGCATTGAATTTATTTATTTATTTATTTATTTATTTTTACATTTTTTTCCCCATTCATTCCCATGGGTGCCCATTTCTGTCCACGAACAATTAATTAAGGAGTTTTTACACCCACTTAACATTGTAGAATCGAGTCGTTTTGTGTGTGTGTGTGTGTGTGTGTGTGTGTGTGTGTTCAAGTCTTGAAGTATTTTTTAAAAAATAAATCAAAATAATTTTGCCCGCTTTTGTCCCCCTGCACAGACACACACACGTGAGGATGAAGATGATGATGAAGATGCTGTGGAGTGAGCAGTCCCTCGCTGTGGTTTCTTCATGTACAGTGAGTGTGTTTTCTGTCGTATATCAGCGCTCACACACACACACACACACACTCTGATTAAACTTTATTTCCTGTAACAGAGGAACGAGACGCTGCGGTTTGGACGAGAGGGAACAGAGGAACATTCAGGGAGAAACACAGTGAGTGTGTGTGTGTGTGTGTGTGTGTGTGTGAGGGAAAATCCAGGGGAAATTAAAACGACCATTTAAACCCTGAATGTGTGTTAAACAAACAGCGGCCGCTCGTATATCCAGTTAATACACGACAATACCGCTTCTGTCCACACACTCAGGGAGTTTAGTTTAGTGTCTCAACACGTGTGTGTGTGTGTGTGTGTGTGTCTCAGTTCACTGTGTTATCAGACGTGGTTAAATAAACCGGGGCATGTTGTCACAACACAAACACACACTGCAAAAATATATGTCTTGTCTTGTTTTCCAGCTCAGATATATATAATATATTCTTTATAAACTCAAAAAAAAACAACTGGGGCATGTTGTCACAGCACACACACCAACACACACACACACTGCAAAAAAATATGTTTCTGTCTTGTTTTCCAGCACAATATTCAGCATATTCCAAGTATTTTAGAGTGCGGTTTTGAACTTTATTTGAACTTTATCATCAGTGTTTCGAGTGTGTAGTGTTCCTAAATCAGGCCTAGTTGATGTTTTACATCGGTTAGTCACTGGATCAATACAGTCTCGAACGCTTCCTGGGCATTTGTGTACTTGTTTGTTCTTCAAGTAGGTCAGTGGAACACGAATGCTGCATTAATGGACTAAAATTAGCCTCATCAGACCCAGAAGACGTTTTTAATTAAAGAGAAACATCAAGGCATTGGCCCAATTAAAAGGTCAGCACAAACAGAGTAACGACACAGGACTGAACGCAGGGAGATTAGTGGAGCAGATCCTTGCGGATAATCCGATTTACTGTGAGAACCGGATCTGCCGGACATCTCATTTCCACTCGGACGAGGAGAAGCTTTATATCAGCAGTTAATAAAGATATTGATATATATCAGCAGTTTATAAAGAGGATATTTGACCCTGCAATACGTGATTAGGCTTGCTTCATCCGTGAAACGTTACGCTGATGTCTGCATGTGACCGCTAGATGGCGCCACGCGCTGGTGAATCTCCACACACACACACACACACACCCCGCAGGGACATTTCATTGATAAACTGTTGCTCCTGATTGTATTTGTAACTTAATAAACTAATAGAGCTCATTTTCCCAACCGAGCATGAGAAACTCTAATATGAAAAAAAAAAGACTTGAAATTCCGTGTAAAATAAAAACAAAACAAAGCTTGAGATTTTCAATGTCAAAAACTTTCTGTTATTGAAAAAAAATCATTAAAATAAAATAAAATTGATAAAATAAAATAAAATGAACATTTACATGCATTTGCTAAAAAAAAGTTCAATACTTTACAGTAAGGTTCATTAACATGAACAACACATTTGTCACTGTTTTTGTTCATCTTTATTAATGTTAGTTCATTGTTTGTTCGTGTTAGTTCAAAATGCATTAACTAGTTTAAATAAGATTTTAAAAATATTATTAGTAGGGCTGTGCAAAAATTAATTACGATTAATCGCATCCAAAATAAAAGTCTGTGTTTACATAACATATTTGTGTGCGATGTATATAATTATTTCGTATATATAAAAACACACATGCATGTATATATTTAAGAAAATGTGTTATTCATATATAAAACATTTATATTATATATACAAAATTTTACCGCAAATAATTCTTAGATATATACATGCATGCATATGTATTTATATATAAAAATAATTATATACAGCACACACAAATATATTATGTAAACACAGACTTTTATTTTGGATGCGATTAATCGCAATTAATTTTTGCACAGCCCTAATTAGTAAATGTATTAATTTAAATATGCGTATTAGTAAATGTTGAAATTAACAAAGAGAAATAAATGCAATTAATAATGAATGTTGTTAACCTTATTGTAACGTGTCACCAAATGTATTTAAAACGCTAATGGAGAGTTATAAAAACTACGGTGAGTTGGGAATGTTATTGTGGGCACATAACGGTACATCCAGTACCTGGAGCGCAACTCGCGTGTAATATTCACTCCATGCGATGATTGACATCCTCCTCGTCCAATCAGCAGCCGAGGCGATGACTTTACAATAGAAAGGGGAGCCAGAGAGGGGCGGGGTCTTACACAGAGAACCAATCGCTGGACAGGAGGGCAGGCAGTTTCTCAACTCGGGCTTTTGTTCTCTGTCAGGGCAGTAAAGTGAAGTTTGGTCACCGTTATTCCGCGGGACATCCCGTATCAGAATCACAGGGATAATATCAGAGCTCCTTTATCTCCTTCAGGGAAAACTCCTGTGCAGTGTGAGAACTGAGGATTTACCGCAGGCCAACTTTTCCTTTCTCCTCACAATGGAAACTCCATCATCATCATCTTCCTCATCATGAGAGGAACGCGCTGAGTTTTGCAGGGTGAAGTTCTGATAGGATTTTACTGCATGCGAATGAACTCATTTTCTTCCCGTAAAAGGATTTTTTGAAGGATTAAACCTGTGGAATTAGATCTCAACTTTACCTTAAGTTTGTTTAAAACGCCAAACGCGGATACATAATTGGATATATAATCATTTTTTTTTCTTTTCTTTCTTTTTTTTTTTTTTTTGGATACAATGCAAATGTGAGTTGAATGTATCAGGCTTGGAAAAACCCTGTCTGGATCTGTGATCATGGCGCGTTCAGGTACATCTATGGACACTTTGCACCTCATTTTATGCGTTGTATGGACTTTATCGCGCTATTCTTTATCCAGTCAAGTTCGGCAGGAGTTTGAGGTTCTGGAGGAGCAGCCGATGGGCACATATGTGGGCACGATCAACACCAAACCCACTTTCACATACAGATTCAGCGAACAACACAAACTTTTTGCCATCAACGCCACGACGGGCGTCATATACACGTCCTCGGTGATCGATCGAGAAGTTTTGCCGAGTAATGTCATTAATGTCGTGGTTTTATCCAGTCAGCCGACTTACCCAACTGAAGTGCGCATCGTGGTTCTGGATATTAACGATAACGCGCCCGTGTTTCCCGACGCGTCCATCGTGGTGTCGTTCAAAGAGGACGCGAGCAACGGGCGTCAGGTTATATTAGACACCGCGACGGATTCAGACATCGGGACCAATGGAGTGGATCACACGACTTACCGAATCATTAACGGGAACGATCAGCGCAAATTTCGCCTGGATATCACCGTCAACCCGAGCGGTGAAGGCGCGTTTCTGCACCTCGTGTCCACAGGAGGGCTTGACAGAGAAATAACCCCCTTCTATCAGCTCCTAATCCAGGTCGAAGACAAAGGAGAACCTAAAAAGTTCGGGTACCTGCAGGTAAACGTCACAATTCAGGATATAAATGACAACCCGCCTGCGTTTGACCAGGACCAGTACCAGACCAGTGTGTTTGAGGACTCTGCCATTGGCTCCAGTGTACTTCAGATATCAGCCACAGACTTGGATGAGGGGGCGAATGCTGATATTACATATCTTTTAGATGAAGGAACTCCATTTCAGATTGACCCCAAAGCCGGGACTGTTATTATAAAGGACGGGTTGGATTATGAGACTAAGAAAGAGTATTCCCTAACCATCCATGCTGTGGATAACGGCATTCCCTCTCTCTCAGTCCGAACCGAAGCCACTATCAAACTGCTTGATGTTAACGACAACGACCCCGTTGTTAAATTTCGCTACTTCCCTACAACGTCCAAATTCGCTTCGGTTGACGAAAACGCGCAAGTCGGAACGGTCGTAGCATTATTGACCGTTTCGGATTCGGATTCGGCCACCGCTAACGGTAACATCTCGGTTTCGATACTCGGTGGGAACGAGCAGAGACACTTTGACGTTCACAGTTCGCCCGTCCCAAATCTGAGTCTGATCAAAGTAGCGAGTGTGTTAGACAGAGAGAGAATCTCCTCATACAACCTCACCGTTTCAGTGTCTGATAACGGCAAGCCCGTGTCCCGCTCGTCCTTCGCAAGTTTGGTTATATTCGTGAATGATATTAACGACCATCCGCCTATATTTCAGGAAGCCGTGTATAAAGTAGACATAAGCGAAGACATTCCCAAAGGCAGTTACATTAAAGGGGTCTCGGCCACAGATGGAGACTCCGGGCAGAACGCCAATCTCCGTTACTCACTTGTGTCTGGAAACAGTTTGGGTTGGTTTGCCATCAGCGAGAACAGTGGTTTGGTGACCAGTGCGGCAGAGCTCGATAGAGAAAAAGCATCGCAAATAGTGCTAAATATCAGCGCCAAAGACCAAGGCCTACAACCGAGAATCTCCTACACCAAATTGATTGTGAACATAACGGACGTTAACGATCAAATCCCTACTTTTACGCAAAACACGTACCACGTTTCGTTAGTCGAACATTCCCCTGTCGGATCCGAGCTCGTGGTGTTGTCCGCGACGGATTCGGATCTCGGGTCAAACGGCACGATCCGATTCTCGTTCGACTCGGAAACCCCGGTTAGCGTTCAGAGTCGATTTCGACTAGATGCGATTTCAGGCCGTTTGAGCTCAGCGTCTGAGTTAGATAGAGAAGAGGAAAGCTCGTATCTTCTGTACATCAAAGCCACGGATGCAGGAACGCCTCCTCTTTACTCCGGCTGCAAAGTTAATATCACACTTAAAGATGTTAACGATAACAGCCCAGTGTTTTACCCCGTGCAATACTTCGCTAATATCAAAGAAAACGAGCCGGCCGGCTCATTCGTGAGTGTCGTAGCCGCTTCCGATCCTGATTTGGGTCGCAACGGCACTGTTAAATACGCCATCACCGCTGGCGACTCCAGCAAGTTTCACGTTAACGGCAACTCTGGTAAAATCACGACTCTGGTGCCGCTCGATAGAGAGGAAAAAACCACGTATCAGCTGCAGGTTTCGGCGAGCGACGGAGGCGGGTTGCGTTCGCACACACACGCCATAGTCACGATCACGGTTATAGATACGCAAGATAACCCTCCCGTATTCACTCAGAACGAATACAGCTTCGTTATGTTTGAAAATGTGGCGATTGATAGCATCATCGGGACTGTGTCGGCCACGACGGTAGATCTGAACACTAATATCACGTATTTAATCGCGTCGGGCGACCAACGCGGTTTGTTTGATGTTAAACGCGGCACTGGGCAGATCGTAGCGTCCGGTGTTATAGACCGAGAAGAACAGGCGTTTTACCAGCTAAAGGTGATCGCGAGGAGTGGGGAGGTGACAGGGGAAGCACTAGTTAACATCACAGTGAAAGATTTAAACGATAACGCACCTCGTTTTATTCATGCGGTCGAGCACGTTAGCGCTGTTGAAAACTGGGCCGCCGGCCTCCACATATTCCAGGCGAAAGCTTCGGATCCGGACGAGGGCACAAACGGCGCGATCGTCTACAGCCTCAAACAAAACCCCAAAGGTTTGTTTCACATTCACGAAAAGCACGGATTGATCTCACTCACCGGCCCCCTAGAGGTCACAACCAGTTCCTACCAGCTGGAGGTCGTGGCCTCTGACCTCGGCGTCCCTCAGCGCACATCCAGCTTTATTCTCACTATTAGCGTGTACGACGTCAACGACAACGCGCCAGTGTTCGACCAGCTCTCCTACGAAGTCACCATCTTGGAATCCGAGCCGGTGAACAGTCGTTTTTTTAAAGTGGAGGCCAGCGATAAAGACTCTGGGCTCAATGGGGAAATCGTGTATGACATCACTAGCGGGAACACGAACGACGTTTTTGGGATTTTCCCCGACGGACAGTTGTACATCAAAGCAGATTTGGACCGAGAAGTACAAGATCGGTATAGCTTACTAGTGGTGGCTAAAGACCGCGCCGTCGAGCCGCTGAGCGCGAGCGTCAATGTGACGGTCCTCCTCGACGACGTCAACGACAATCGTCCGCTTTTCAACAGCACTAATTACGTGTTTCACTTCGAGGAAGAGCGGGAGCGAGGGTCGCTCGTCGGCCGCGTTTTCGCTGAGGATAAAGACTTCGGGCCGAACTGCGAAGTCCGTTATTCCTTCGAGACGCCGCAGCTAAATTTCGAGCTCAACGCCATCACGGGCGTGTTGACCAGCACGCTACAGTTCGACCGTGAGTCTCTCATGAGGCAACGAGGAGCTTCGGTGTTCAGTTTCACGGTCGTTTCTTCCGACCAAGGCCTTCCCAAGCCTCTCAAAGACCAGGCGAAAGTTCAAGTCTACATACAAGACATCAACGACAACCCACCGAAGTTCACCAAAGACATTTACCAGGGCTCAATCTCCGAATCCGCACCGAACATGACGCAACTGCTCCGAGTCTCGGCCTCAGATGTGGATGAAAATAAAAACGGACTGGTTCGCTACGACATAATCGAGGGAAATGAGGAAAAACACTTTAGCATTGATGGCAGCTCCGGACAGGTTACGCTAGTGGGGAAACTAGACTTCGAGTCGACGCCCTTTTACTCCCTTAAAATTATAGCTGAGGACTCTGGGACTGTGCCTCTGTCATCCACTTGTGTGCTGAGCATCAGCGTTCTGGACGATAACGACAACTCTCCGTCCTTTCCCAAATCAACCCTCACGGTGGATGTGCTGGAGAACATGCGGATCGGAGAGCTAGTCGCCTCGATATCCGCCACGGACTCTGATTCGGGCTCCAACGCGGAAATCACGTACAGCATTTCTGCTACGAACAACCACGGCACGTTCAGCATCAGTCCCAACACCGGCAGCATCTTCCTAGTCAAGAAACTCGACTTCGAGACTCAGTCGCTTTACAGACTCAACGTGACGGCTAAAGATAACGGAAGGCCGTCTAAGTCTTCCTCTATTCCGGTTATAATCCACGTGAGGGATTTTAACGACAACCCTCCTGTTTTTACACCAGGCGACATTTTTAAGTCAATCCCTGAAAACCTCCCGCTCTCAACCTCGGTTATGACTATCGTGGCTCACGACACGGACGCCGACATCAACGGCGAGCTGGAGTACTCGATCGTCCAGCAGACACCCAGGGGTGCTCACTTCAGGATAGACCCTTCGTCCGGCGTGGTCTACACCAATAAAAACATCGACAGAGAGTTCTCAAACCTGTTCGAGCTCACGATCAAAGCCACCGATCAAGCCGTGCCATCTGAGTTTCGCCGTTTCGCTCTTAAAAACGTCACCATATGGGTGACGGACCAAAACGACAACATCCCGACGTTTATCTCCCAGAATGCGCTAGTCGCAGAATCCAACATCGTGATCGGATCCATCCTGACAACTGTGATCGCTTTCGATCCGGACGAAGGGGCGAACGGAGAGGTGGAGTACGAGCTCGTGAGGGGAGATTCAGACACGTTTATAATGGATCGCTACAGCGGAGATATCCGATTAGCATCTCAGCTCGTTCCCTCGAAGCTAATCTATAGCTTAACCGTGTCGGCGACGGATCACGGCACGGATCGCAAAACCTCACGTACGGAGCTGACGATACTCCTTCAGGGAACGGATGGCCCGGTTTTCTCCCAACCCAAATACATCACCATTTTAAAGGAAGGCCAGCCGCCGGGAACCAACGTTATCTCGCTGGACGCCTCCAGTCCTCGCGGCACCGGCACCAAGGTGGAGTTTTTTATAGTGTCGGTTCGTAGCGGAGGGAAGGCCGCGGGCCGGCTGTTCACCATCGGACGGCACACCGGGACCATCCAGACGGCCGCCGAACTGGACCGGGAGCAAGGCTCGGATCTGTACTTGCTGGACGTGTACGCCATCGAATCCGACGCTAGCCAGCCCAGAACGCAACACGCCGAGGTGAGTTTCCGTTTATTTGTTGGTGTCAGTGATTGATTTTGATGGTGTTGTGGAAGGGAATGTACAATATCGGCAAGATCGGTAAGATTATTTATGTTTTTGTAAGAGGCGCATCAAAGTTGTATTTATTTGATTGAAAAAAATATAGTAAATCATCTGTTTTCAATGTGAATTTATAGTCAAATGATGATGATGATGATGATGATTAATACTTTATTTATCCCGAGGGAAATTCAGGTATCCAATAACATACAAAAACAAGAACATACATAAAAATATACATACATTAAAACCCCAAAAATAAAAAATTAAATTAAAATAAAATTAAATAAAAATTTAAATAAATTAAAATGAAATTAAAATAAATTAAATACAATTACCTTATAAAACCATAGCCACAGTAAGCAGTGCAAAGACAGTAAATAGTGCTGATTTATTTATTGTAATTTACAATAAATAATTTATTGTAATTTATTTATTAAATTCGGTGTAATTTATTCCTGAATTTTCAGCATCATTACTCCAGTTTTCAGTGTCACATGATCCTTCAGAAATCACTCTAATATGAGGATTTAATGCTCAAGGCACATTTATGATTATTATTAATATTGAAAACAGTTATTTACATTTTTATTTCAGGATTCTTTGATGAATATGAAGTCCAAATAACAGCATTCATCAGAAATATAAATATTTTGTAGCATTAAACACTACCGTTGAAAAGTTTGGGGTCAGTAAGGAATTTTATTTTATTTTCTGGGGGGGAAAAAATTAAATAAATCAATACTTTTATTCATTAAGGATTAATTAAATTGATCAAAAGTGCCCGTAAAGACATTTATTATGTTACACAATATTCTATTTCAAATAAATGCTGTTCTTTTGATCTTTCTATTCATCAAAGAATCCTGATTTTTAATAATAATATTATTTTCTTGATCATCAGATCCTCATGTTAGAGTGATTTGTGAAGGGTCATGTGACACTGAAGACTGGAGTAATTGATGCTGAAAATCACAGGAATAAATTACACTTCACTGTATATTCACATAGAAAACAGTGATTTTAAATTGCAAAAATATTTTACAATATTACTGCATTTTGTTGTATTTTTAATCCTATAAATTTCGCCTTGCTGAGCAGAAGAGGCTTCTTAACGTCTGACTGGTGGTGTGTTCTGAAACATGTGCTGAAGTCATTTGTGTGAATGTGGTGGAAAAACCTGAGCGAAAATATCCAAGCTGAACCGTACGTGCATTACTAAAGTTCCTGGTCTCTTCCCTCCCCCTGTTCATTTTTAGCCGATCTGGGTTGTATTAAGTATAAATTGCTTTGCACTTGAGAATGTGGGCTTTGTTTTTTGGCAGGCTTGCTGTATTGTTTCAGCTCAGAGAGAGCACAGGCCTTAATCTCAGGCTGAGAGAGAGAGAGAGAGAGAGGGAATCCTGGGTAATATATAGACTAGTGGACTAATCTCTCTTCTCAGCGGCGACAAATTTAACCAATCAGACGGTTGCAGATATTAAAGACGCAAAAGAGCAAATAGTTTGTTTCTGTCTTAGGCCTCGTCCACACTAATACGTTTTAGTTTTTGTTTGAAAACGTCTTTTTCTCTCCGTTTTGGCCTTCAGTCACACTGAAGATGCGTTTTTTATTTTTATTAATGAAAACGAAGTTGTTTGAGAACACTCTCCACAGTGGATAAATGTGAAAACGCTGTTTTCGTGTTGCGGTGTGGACTGTCAAAACGGAAGGATTTAAAAACACTGGGTCTCATTCATGAAACACGAGCAGAACGAATTTGTGTGTAAATCGTGTGTAAAACGGTTCTGGAGTAAATTTTCGGATTCATTAAAATTTTCGTATTTTCCAAATGTTAGTTGGTACGCAAGAAATCTACACCTGCTCCCAGCCACGCGTAAATGGTGCGCTTAACATCCAAACGTTTTGCTCATTAATAAGGCTGCATTTTAATTCACCTTATCGGGTACATATTTAAACAGCATTTTGAAAAAAAATATTTTATATAGTAATTACATGCGTTTTTTCTTTTTACTTTTATTATGAGAGTCAGTAATAGCAGATCTGGTGATGGCGGTCCTTCTCCAGTTTGAATACGATTTTTCCGAAGGCAACTAATTTGTTTTTTGCTCTCAAGCTTAATGTCAAACCATTTTTTTCTCACTTCTGGGACTGTCCGATTAACAGATGAAACTCCATTAACTGCATCTGTAATATGCTGCCAATTGCTTCCTTTTTAGGACTGATCTGCCACTATGTAGGCTACGCTTAAAAAAAATGTGGCGTTTTGTATGAACTTGTGGTAACAAAACTTCAATTTCTGCATCCGAGAAATCTTTCTTTTTCATTCGCATTCATGTTATTATATGCATATAAATGTCAGTCGGATATAATGGGCCTGATTAATGGTATAATTGAGAATGAACGTGCACGCGCATCCCATTTACGATTGGTTGGAATTCATTAGCACATACACACATTTTACTATCACATCTGACATTTACGAAGTATTTGTGAATCAGGAGAAGAGTTTTCGGGAAGTTCTCTTTACGCGCAAATCACTCTCATATTTACTCGTATATTTACGAATGTTTCATGAATGAGACCCACTGAATTTAGTTTAGTCATGTGACGCATATTGTACCAATAGATATTCTTGTTTATTTCGGTATTGCCTGTTATGTGCTGTGTGTAAGAGGAGGAAAAGTGTGTTTAATTGGCCAATTTCACTGGTACTTGAGTTGTGACCAAGTGACAAAGTTCATTCATTCATTTAAGAGGAAGAAGAGTGTGTAAGAGGATGAAGAGTGTGTGTGTGTGTGTAAGAAGAGGATGAGAGTCTGAATCAGTTTCTCTCACTGAGTGTATGTTACTGTAACAGGCTCTTGATGTAGTTTTTACTGTATCCGTTGTGTGTGTTCACTGTATTCCAGAGCTGAATATACAGAGCTTTGATGGGCCTACTGTACAACACTACAGTAGCATTTATTCACCACACTACTGTACGCTGGCAGAACTGTACTGTTTTACGTTATTGGAAGATGAGTTTACCCAGTCTCTGTACTTGTGTTCCTGTAACGGCATGCTTTGGGCTCTGTGTCCTCCAGTGTTTGATGTAGAGTCGGACTCGGATCTGTAAACGTGTGTGTGATTCTGAGCAGATGAACTGGTTTTGAGGCGATCGCTTGATTTTGTCGGAGGAGTCAGAGGTTCTCTGAATGTGGTCTGAAAACTTGCTTTAGTCTTTAAAGGGATAGTTCACTTTGAAATTAATTTTTGGTATGTTTTATCTTCCCTCAAGGGCATCCGAGATGTAGGTGTCTTTGTTTCCCACACTATTTTCAATTTTGATATTTTTACGTCAAACTGTTCTTGTCTGTCAGTCATATAATAGAGGTCTATGGTCACCACCTCAAAGAGCATGCACAGAGAAGTCCAAATTAAACATGATTTAATGACTCGTAAATGTAAGCACACATTGATGCCCTAAGACACGAAACGAGCGGTTTGTGTGAGAAAACCAACAGTATTTATATCGTTTTTACATCTTGTAATCACAACCATGACAAAATGATCTGACGGCACGGGCGCTTCGGAAGTGATCACTTGCGCGCCTACGTCAGATTTCGGAAGTTTTACCTTTCACTAAACATATTTAGATATACGGGAAACCGCGATGGAAGACGATTTCGGTATATCTAAATATGTTTAGTAAAAGGTAAAACTTCCGAAATCTCCGTGTAAATATTGAGTGACGTCACACGCAAGCGATCACATCCAGCGTGACATTGAACTGATTCAGTTCGGTTCAGTTGGACACTGCACAACTGATTCAGCACACTTGGACGTCACTGTGATTACACGAGGTAAAACGCTATAAATACTGTTAGTTTTCTCACACAAACCGCTCGTTTCGTGTCTTAGGCCATCAATGTGTACTTACATTTACGAGTCATTAAATCATGTTTAATCTGGACTTCTCTGTGCATGCTCTTTGAGGTGGTGACCATAGACCTCCATTATATGACTGACAGACAAGAACGGTTTGACCTAAAAATATCAAAACTGAAAATACTGTGGAAACAAAGACACCTACATCTCGGATGCCCTTGAGGGAAGATAAAACATACCAAAAATTAATTTCAAAGTGAACTATCCCTTTAAGGTTTTTTGAGAAAGTGAGTGATGATTAATGTAAGAAATTTCACTCATTCCCTCCTCCTCTTTCTCTCATTTCCCGAAGTCATCCTGAACGTTGACAATGCAACTGAAAAATATGAGATCACATAAGCTGACTTCATAAACGGATGTGATTTTCCTAAAATGCTGATCAGTGTTCACTCTTATGATTGTAAATCTGTTCTTATTGAAGCAGTGATGCAACAAGAAATCACAGTTATTTGGTTTCAGTAGTCAATAGGTTGTGTGTGCAATTATAGTTTTGAGAAAAAAAAGAGGCTAAGATGTGAAAACGTGTGTAAGCAGCTGAATAAGAAGAAGCGGCGGGATGGAATTGTTTGTTTCTTTCTCGTTGTGCTGGTTTAGTGCTGAAATAAAGCGTCTGAGGGAAATGAGTGCTGCGGATCCGCGTGTGGGACTCAGATACCTGTCTCCCACTGAGCGAGCGAGGGAATTATCCGGGTTTGCCGCCGCAGGCGATGTCGGAGCAGGGTGGTCCCAGAGAGCCGGCTTTGTGCCTGAACGGGCAATAAGTGACCATTAAATTCAGCTGACCCTCTAAGTCCCAGTGAATAGAAACGCTCTTTCACGGCGCGGAGGGAAGGGCTGAAACGTAATCTGCGCGTTCCGTCGGTGCGTCGCGACGCTAAACTCTCCCTCGAGGGATAGAGTTAAACTCCAGATGAAACTCTACACTGGGCTTGTGGGTTTGTGTGCGCAGGCCTCTTGCTCAAATCAAAAACAAATGTGATTCTATATATGTGTGTGTTTTGGAAATTTCAACTGGAACGGAGAAATGTTCTATTATTACAGGCTCCATGATTGGCCTTTAGAAATCGGGCTGGTTCCTTCCGCGGATCTCTCTCGCCGTGACCAAACGTGCTTCGTGATAGAGTTTAGAAAACAGCCTCGGCTCTCTGTGCTGTGTGTGTTCGTGAGGCGAATCGTGTGTGTCTGTTACACTCTAAAAAATGCTGGGTTGTTTTAACCCAATTTTGGGTCAAATATGGACAAACCCAATTGTCGGATTAAAAAATGCAATTTATAAATGTAACCCAATGGCTGGATTTGTCCATATTTGACCCAAAATTGGGTTAAAACATCCCAGCATTTTTTAGAGTGTACAGTGAGCTGGAATAACTCATTAGTGTGTGTGTGTGTGTGTGTGTGTGTGTGTGTGTGTGTGTGTGTGTGTGTGTGTCCTCATTTGGTATAAAAATATAGTTTTTTAGAAATATAAAAATGCCGACAGTTTTGATGTCTTGCTCGCTCTTTTCATTCTGTCTGCTGATGTGTGTGTGTGTGTGTGTGTGTGTGTGTGTGTGTGTGTGTGTTCCTCTCATATGACTGATTTAAGGCTGATTACCGTCTCTCTTCTTCCTCTTTACTCCCTTTCTCTCTTTTCTCTTTCAGCAGTGGGAGTGTTTGGACAGATACACACATTCCTCTCTAAACCCTCTCTCTGTGTGTGTGTGTGTGTGTGTGTGTTTACGTCACTACCTGAAACAGGTTGTGTGCACACTCTAAAAAATGCTGGGTTGTTTCAACCCAAATTTGGGTCAAATATGGACAAACCCAAATGTTGGGTTAAAAATGTAATTTA
>CM075873.1:515108-607608 GCA_038021265.1 Cyprinella venusta | reverse complement strand
AATTACACAAAGCCGACGGAGAGGGATAAACCCCAGGACGTCCCGGAGAAGCGCAGAGTTTGATCTTCTGAGTGTGTGATGATGATTGAGAGACGGAAAGAAGGACATGAGTTGAAAATCAACATTTTCTTTGTCTTTCTGAACACAAAATGACAGATTTAGGACTTCAGTAGTGACCAAAAAGCCCCATATTGGCAGATATTTGTTCTGGTTTTACACCTAATTTTAATTCATATCTTCAGTCATGTTCTTCTCCAGTAAATGTGTCTTGATATGATAATGTTTATACATTAGTGCTGGAAAACGAGACAGAAACACTGAGGAAGAACATCTAATTAAAGGCATTGTGTTTGTGGAGCAGAACTGAAAGGATTTGTTCTTCACATATAACTCGTGCTCGTTTTATAGCACTCACAGTAAATGGAGCTTTTGGTCATTATGCATGTGCTAAATATCTCATTTAGTGTTCGGGAACACAGAAACTCTATTAAAGGCACATTATAAAATCTATTAAACATTATGGGAACGTTCCTTTTGAATGTTCTCTGAACAAATAACTTTAAAAAAACATTAGATGGAATAATGATGACATGAATGATGTATAAAGTCTTTAAAGAGCAGATTAATGTTACCGGAAGAGCTTTCAGTGAACGTTCTATTCTTCACACATTAGGAGAACGTTACTTTTGAATCTCCTCTGAACGTTCCGAAACATTTAAAAACTGTCACATCAACGTCCAACTGAAACATTCCATTCATTTTGAACTTTGAATGAACGTTTGTTCAGAACCTTTCCGCTGTTCTGTCGATTTTTGCTGCCTTGTCGAAAAATGCAACCGTAGCGCGAATTGATCACAGAATGGTGATTAAAGTCGTATGAAATAGAATTATAATACAATTCTAAGTTATGAGTAGCTACTGTATACTGTAGACGACTGTTTTTATTTTTAAAACGGTGTGAAAAGTAAAAATTATCATAAAATCTTTATCTTTGACTTGTTAAAGTACACCTTTCCTCATAGTAACTGAAACTTTCAGTTATTCTTTTCCAGCTGGCTGACCGTACAAATATTCATATGGTAGTAAGCATTTCTTAAAGAGAAATTATTATGCATTATAACTGGAAAATGTACCTGTTGTTAAAAAAGAAAACAAAACAAACAAAAAAGAAAAAAAAAGAAAAGAATCTTCATTCAAGAAGATTCGTTTTATTTTTATCGATTACACTTTATGCAGACCGAATGAACGACACATTCCTGATGATCCGCCTATTTCCCATCATGCTCTTCTCTCAGAGCCGTCCTTTATTAAACGTTTTATAGACGTTTCACATTTCACACACACACATTATGAGAACGCTACTTTTGAATTTTCTCTGAACGTTCTGAAACGTCACATAACTGAACGTATAATATAATGTTTGGATTATTAAAGAGCAGATCACTCTTATTAACGTCTGTAATATCCGGTGTATAACTCGACGTATCACTTCATTAACGGTGTGTGTGTGTGTGTTTAATGAACTGGACTCCTCCAGCAGGAGCGCTGCGTCGCATCTCAAGCTCCCACCGCCTCGTCCGGCACAAAGCTCTTGTGTTTCGCTCAAATTCCTGCAATTTTCAGGGAATTAATCTTTTTTTTTCTCCAGGCGTGAGCATCAACAAGTCTTTAGAGCGTAATGCTCTTAGCAGGTCATTAAGCTTTTTGAGCGTGTAACGGCGAACACTGAGCGCTTCTGTGTCCGTCTCTGATCACTGACACTTTAATAAAGTCGTTTTAAGTTCAGCCGACTGAATTTTGCACCTTTTCTGCGGTCGCCATGGTTACGGGGAAGCGAGGAGCATTCAGCTTTTACATGCAAATGCGGAGAGAAAGAGCTTTCAGGCGCTCGGCTTTTCTCTCAATCGTCTCCATCTGACAGCGCCGCACTAAAGGAACTCTTAAAGCGTGAAAAACGCCCGTCTCTCTCGCCCTCTCTCTCTCCGCCGGGTCAGAAAGTTGCTCTTGATGTTTTGCTCTTTAACTCTCCTCATATTCACTTCCTCTTCTGGGCTCCGGAGAAACAGGAGAGCTATGTCCAATCGGCCACAATCACGTCAGTTAGCGGAGAAGGAAGGCGTTCTCGTGTCAGGAGCAGAGCATGATGGGAAACCATGATCGAGTGAAGTGTTGGCTCTTCACAGATACAGATAGAACAGGTCTTCTTGAATATAATCAGAAATATCAGATTTATTCGACTTTTTTGATTGATGTTCTCAGGGAACGTTCTGAACAAACGTTCATTCAAAGTTCAAAATGCATGGAATGTTTCAGTTGGACGTTGATGTGACAGTTTTTAAATGTTTCGGAACGTTCAGAGAAGATTCAAAAGTAACGTTCTCCTGATGTGTGAAGAATGGAACGTTCATGTAACGACTTTAAAACCTTTAAAAAAGGAGAGCAGAGCATGATGGGAAATAGGCGGATCATCAAGAATGTGTCGTTCATTCGGTCTGAATGAAGTTTAATTGATAAAAATGAAAAGAATCTTCTTGAAATATAAACAGAAATATCAGATTTATTCGATTTTTCAGGATTAATGTTCGGCGAGCTCCTGAACAAAAGTTAATAGAACGTTCATTCAAAGTTCAAAATGCATGGAATGTTTCAGTTGGGCGTTCATGTGACAGTTTTTAAATGTTTCGGAACGTTCAGAGAAGATTCAAATGTAACGTTCTCATAATGTGTGAAGAATGGAACGTTCATGTAACGACTTTAAAAAAGGACGTTTCTGAGAGCAAGTTTCATAGATACATTATAACAATTGTGTGTGTCTGTGAGGTGTGAGTGTGTGAGAGAGTGTGTATGTTTGAATCGGAGTCGGAGTGTGTGTGTGTGTGTGTGTGTGAATGGAGAGTTGAAACAAAGGCATGGATGTGAACACTAGCCCCAGTGTGCTGCATGTGTGTGTGTGTGTGTGTGTTTCTCTTGTAAAGTTTAAGTGGCACTTCCCCCCGGTCAGTGTGTGAGTGTGTGTCTGTGTTTGCTCTCGGAGGGTTGGAGTGTTGCCGTGGCGACCGCCTCCAGCTCGAGAAGAGTGATGCGTGGACACACACTCCGCCGGCCGTCGTCACGAGAGTGTTTCTCAGGTCCGATTTATAACTCTGAGGAGAAACATCTGGGTTCATATTCAGCCCTCGAGACCTCACGGGACGCGCCTTGACCTCTGAACTCCCTGAGGTCAGAGCAGGAAGCCACCCTGACCTTTGACCTCTGCACAGAGTATGTTAGGGCTCTCAGAAGAGTGGCAGTGTGTGACTGTAAATCTGCCAGAGCGTTTGATCACAGCGATCGAGTCACTCGGGAATGTGTGTGTGTGTGTGTGTCGGGGACTTAGTCGCTTTGGGAATGTTCTGATGTGTGTGTGTGTGTGTGTGTGTGTCAGGGACAGAGTCGCTCAGGAATGTTCTGATCCCAGAGGAACGCCGGCACTTCCCAGGATTCGTTCAAATCGTTAAAATAAAAAAAAAATCGCAATAATCGAAAAAAAAAATCTCAATAATCTTTGTCTTTTGTTACTATTGATATGAAACAAAGTCTCAATTTTCAAGTTATGTCCATTTTCTTTATAAATTCAAAAACATAAATAGCGTTTTGTCGCTGTGGCGTGAGATCGTTCTGGAGAAGCAGCAGCGCTGATCTCTCTTCCGGCTTAATAATCCCAGTCACAGCGCCAAATAAACATGAATGAGCATCTGAAAGTGTGTTAAAGATAGAGGACAACTTATCCAAATCCAGATCATGACACATTGATTCACTCAATCAGCGTTTCAACCGTGGAAAGACGTCAGTTAAACAGCTTGTAATCAATGTATCGTCATATTTACCTCAGAAAACCCACATAAACTCGTTAGTCAGCTAGAAAAAATAACTCTAGAGAGGAGCATTTTGATAAATATATACACCATATTACATATGCATTATAATCTTAATGTTCTTCAATATTTAATGCAGATTTGTATAAATCTGGCAAGTTTTTATGACAGCCACCATTTAAACGTTTATATTTCATATAATCTTCTTATTATAAAAATAAATAAAATTGTAATTTAAGTGTTTGTAGAGCTAAAACAGTTGATTATGACCTTCATATTAGGCTAATGAAGCCTATAGGCTACAACTAGACTCCCATAGTTTACAGCATTAGTTCAGAGATTTGATTCCCTTGAGAAAATTTGGCGTTTATTGGAACTGATATCCAAAATAATCAATATCGAATCGAATTGGAATTGAAATTGAATTGAATTGCAAGCTTGTGAATCGAAATTGAATTGTGAAATTTGTGTCAATAATAAACATGACGCGACTGAAGAGAGTTCATGACACATCTCTACGATCGGATGCTTTCTGAACGCCCGATTCACAGTATCGTTGTGTTTATTTAGTCCTTGAGAGAAAGAGCCGCATTGAGAATCGTCTGATCGTCTCTGCACTCACACACACACACACACACACAGTGTATTTCCCCCAGTGTGTTTGCTCTGAGGGTTTGCTGAGGTCTTTCAGGGTCTCATTCTTTGGCCGTAATTACAGGGTTTGTTTGAGCCACTGGATCTCATGCTTGAGATGAAGTTCACCACCGCATTGGTGAAGCAAACACACACTCAGTCAGAAAGATGCGAAGCCCCGCGAGTCTCGTCCAGCGAGCAGATCCTGGACTCTTAAAGTGACAGCGTCGCCATTAACCATCCACAGTCGCACAGTTCTGAGTCAGTCAGAGGTTTAATGATCGTGAAAGAGTCTCTTCTGCTCAGCATGGCTGCATTTATTATATATTGCAATGGAAATCATTCGTTTTCTATGTGAATATACAGTAAAGTGTGATTTATTCTTGTGATCAAAGCTGAATTTACAGTATCATCATTACTCCAGTCTTCAATGTCACATGATCCTTCAGAAATCACTCTAATATGAGGATCTGATGATCAACACACAGTTATGATTATTATCAGTGTTTAAACAACAGAAACGGTCATATATTTAAATTTTCCGGATTCTTTGATGAATAGAAAGTTCAAAACAACAGGATTTAAATCTTTTGTAACATTATAAATGTCTTTACTGGCACTTTTGATCAATTTAATTCATCCACGATGAGTGAACGTATTCATTTCTCTAAAAGAAAATCCCACTGAAGGATAGTTTACGAGCACTTCTGTCTGATGAACAGTGACCGAATCACTGAATCACTGAATCACTGAATCATTTTCCCTCTCCTGCTGTTTATGAAAATCAAGGATGACTTCAGTATGAAAGTGTCGTTTCAGTGTTTTGTGCTGTGAATGTTACGGATGAGCACGTCTGTCTCTCTGATGACTGTGTGTGTGTGTGTGTGTGTGAATGGAGGTCTGACGGATGGTGCCGTTGTTCCAGACTCACACACACACACACACACACACACACGTAGAGCTGTTAAATACTGTGCATTAATGAAGTCTGGTCTCTGAGAACCGAGCGTCTTTTCTTCCCCCTGTCCGCTTCAGGACAGCAAATGAACGAGGGAATAAAGTGGAGAAAAGAAGGGCCACTTCTTTGCATTTCTATAGGCCTGCCTCGCTTTCATCCCCCGTCTCTCTCTCTCTCTCTCTCTCTCTCTCTCTCGCTTTAATCCAGAGGATTTATGAGTGCAGTAAAGACTGATAACGTGTGTGTGTGTGTGTGTGTGTTTTGTTAAGATTCCATTAAGCTGTTGAAATGTTATTTCGGAATGTTCTGAGAACGTTCAAAATGTCCAACTTTTTAAATGTGTGAAACATTTTGTTACATTTGAATGTTCTGAGAACAGTAACAGTAACAGCAGTGACAGTTAAACCGTCACATGAGGAACGTTTGAATCGTTTTGAGAACATTATTAAAGAGCAGGTAACGTTGAACGAATGTTTTATGAATCATACTGGAGAATGTTTGTCCATAACCCCGAGAGAACATTCAATACGTTTACATGCAGTCAATAACCCATTCAAAACATATAACCTTCATCTCTGAGAATTGGCCCGTTACTTTCGCCATATTATTCAGTTTCCGCTGTTTTCTTCCAGTTTTGCGTCACATCACTGAAGTACAGTGTGTTTTACAGAGGGACTTCTAGATTCATGGTCATAAAGCATCAGATTCTCCCTCAGACTGTAACGCGAGTGTGTTCACGGCTGAGAGTTTGGTGCCACACACTGATTCAGAACATTAATAATGCGACCGGAACAAAGTGGAGTTTTATCAGCGGCGACGGAGTTCAGACTCGGGAAATCTGTTTCTCCTCCAGCGTCTGATGACGAGGTGTGATAGTGTGTGTGTGTGTGTGTGTGTGAGACAGAGACGCCTGTTTACGCCTTATTACACACACACACATTCACACACACACTCTCTCTCTCTCTCACACACACACTCTCTCTCTCTGTTTTCCATGAGTAGTCTCAGCGAGAGGGAATCTGTGTGTTTGGCAGAGGGACGTTTGTGACTCCTTCATGTTAAAGGCATCAACATTTCTCTCTCTCTCAATATTCCACGTCTGAGACTCAACCGAGAAACACGCCCAGATTTAACCCTTCACACACCGTCCAGATTTAACCCTTCACACACCGTCCAGATTTAACCCTTCACACACCGTCGTGGATCAAACCAGATGATGAATATGAATATGCGGCCGAACACACACTCACTGAACGAGTTTGATTTTCTCAATTTTAGAGTAAAACACATGCCGGAAAGAAAGAAAGGGAATAATTCTGAGGATGAATGAAAGCTGGATTAAAGTCCGTATAGACTTCACTAGAGTTGAACTCAAACTCACCTCTGATTCTATAACGTCAGTCTAATACTACGACACACACACACTCCAGACGGTGTGTGTTTAATAATAGAGTCCAACAAGCTGAAACTGACTCTCGGAGCTCTGAAACTCAATCTGATGTGTGTGTGTGTGTGTGTGTGTGTGAGTGAGAGAGAGAGAGAGAGAGTGTGTTTGTGTGTATGTGAGTGAATGTGTGTGTTTGTGCGTCTCGGTGTGTATTTCACCTGTGTGTATTCTCAGTAGACACACACACACACTCTCCCGGGGGATTGTTGGGGAAGTAAACTCGTTAATGATCTCTTGACGATGCGTCGGGTTATTTACACTTCAGAGCGAGCGTGAATATTCATGCGGGCGCAGGAACTCTGATGAATGTGTGTGTGTGTGTTCTTCAGATCCGCTGGCGTGAACACACTCGCTTCTTCACCTCGATGACGAGTCTGTCCTGCGACACACACACACACACACACCACTGAACTACAATGACAAACCCAATTTAAGCTTATGTTTAAAAAGTAGTTCATTAATATCCCAGCAAACACAAAACATTCGCGTAACGTTCCTCTAACGTTCCCGTATGGTTCCTATTTGGTTTTTTTTTTTTGGGAACCAAATAAGAACGTTCTGAGAACATTTCCTGTAGGTTATTTTTAGGTTCTCCTAAAAGGAATGTTCCCCCAACCTTAAGGGAACGTTCTATTTACGTTAAGAAAACTTTCTTTGGGAACCAATAGCGAACGTTCTGGGAACCAAAAACTAACGTTCCCAGAACCTAAAATTGTTTACTGGGATGTAGCTTGAAATTTAATTGACTATCAAATTAAATATTTCGGTCGTGTTTTCCAGTACAAATATCTTCATGAATCGACATTTACTGGAGAATAAAAACTAACTCACTTTATTTTTATTTCATTAAACTAGATTTAACCCTTTAATGCCGCACGTATCATATTTGATACACGAGTTCCTAAGACATATATTAAATCGGTGAGAGCAATACATTCTTTGAAAACCTGTTGTATCTATTTTGATACGTGTTTTCTGCCATCTTTTAGAATTTCACTGTACTGCAGGCAGTAGAGGGGGGATTTTTTAGCTTTTCAAAATGGCCGCTGCGATTGGATCAAGCCAGGTGATTTCGGCAGGAAAATAAAGGCTAATTTCAAGTTGTTAAGGTAAAAAATGATATTGGATTGTGCCTGATATAAGCAAAACGTTCCCTAAAAGTGTGATACGAAAAATATATCATAAACAAAATGACTTGGCAAAAAAATTTTTTTGGATTTTGATTCAAGTCTTAATAAACATCTAATTTCCAAAAATATATAATTTTCTGCCATTTTTTTAGTGTGTCAGGCTTTAAAGGGTTAATATCTTCAGTCATTGGTCTTCTCCAGTGAATGTGTCTTGATTTAGGAATGTTTAGATGTTTGAAAAATGAGTCAGAAACACTGAGGAAGAGTGTGTGAGAAACACTGAGGAAGAGTGTGTGTTGCAGTGTTTTATGGTGTGTGTGAGGATTCACTGTCGATGTTCGTTCCTGAGCATTTCCATCTTCTGTTCTGCAGACAAAAGACCCGCGAGAACCAGAGCGTCCACAACAATGATTCACTCTCTGCTCTTTTGTGTGCGTTTCCTCTGTGTGTGTGTGTGTGTGTGTGTGTGTTCAGTTGAATTGACCATTGGTGTTGTGTCAGGCTCTGCCTCTGCTTTACTCATGTAAATCCTGCACTCCTCGGCTGTGTGTGTGTGTGTGTGTGTGTGTGTGTGATCTGTTGACTGAAGCAAGTTTTGATTTCTGTCTCTCAGGTTGAAATCACCCTTCAGGACGTGAACGACAACCCTCCTGTCTTTCCCACGGACACACTCGACGTCACGATCCAGGAGAACATCAGCGACGGCTTCAGGATAATGCAGATCACAGCCACTGATGCAGACGAGGTACACACACACACACACACACACACACACACAAAGTCAGACATCAGTCATTAGACGAATGCAAGCGAATGCCACATGAAGCCCGTCAAGATGTGGATGATGTCGCTAGCAGGTGTGTGGGAGGAGTCAGTTTGGCTCTGCCTCTGGATAGGTGTGTGGGAGGAGTCAGTTTGACTCCGCCTCCAGGCAGGCGTGTGGGAGGAGTAGGTTTGGCTCCGCCTCCAGACAGGTGTGTGGGAGGAGTAGGTTTGGCTCCGCCTCCAGGCAGGTGTGTGGGAGGAGTCAGTTTGACTCCTTATTTTGCCTCGTGGACATGATAAAACCATTGAGCTACACACCAGTGTTATTGAATACATTTAAATGATATGATAACAAACGGCAGTTTTTGTTCAGATAAAATAACTGGAAGTGAATGACGGTGGATATGGTGGATAAGATGAGGGCGGAGCTAAGAGACACTGCTCAGCCAATCAACACCACAGGCTGCCATTATGCTAATGAGGTACAAACCCACATAGGAAGTGAGAGTGAATTACTGACGACTCGTTTCAGTTCAGAATCGATTCTTTCTTTTGGGAGTCAAGAACTGTTTACCTGCACTTTGAAACTTTTTTACATTCAGCTTTATTACACGGGACACTTAAAAGCACCTTAATATATCTGTTGTGTCATATTATATTATAATAATATTTGATCTTTCTAATTATTTCTATATAAGTTATTTTACTACCGGTGTAGGAGAAACAACTGAGATCTGAATTGTTTATGCTCTTGGTTGTCCTCGTTTCCAGCTTTTTTTTGTTTTTAAATGGCAACCTTGGCATAGTGGTCAGGAATTATGGGAATTTTGTGCTCCAAAAGTCAGAAGTCTGCCACTAACAGCATGCCTGAATCCCGTCCAGGGTTATTCCTGTCCGGCTCTCCGTGCTTCCAGAGCCGGATAGAGAACCGAGATAAAGAGCCTGGATCGTTCCTGTGACGCAAACGTCCGTCGGTCCGTGTGGTTGCTATGCTGAGGGTGTCGTGGTTGCTATGCACAAACAATGTTACATTTCAACATTCATAAACATCTGTAAAAACATCCAAAAACCAAAATACAGTGTGTTCAGGAAGAACATAAAGCCATACGGTCATGTGTGTTTCAGTCCGGCGTTATTTTAGCGTCGTTAATACACTATTATAATTTCATAGTTAGTTAATATTTTGAATTTTTTTTTTCTATTAGTTTAAATGTAGTTATTTTCAAATATTAATATTTAGGTTTTCATTTATTATTTTAGATGTTGTTTTAATTATTTTTCAGTTCATATCTAATATCTATATTTAATATTATTTCGTCATATTTTCCATTTTAATTTTTTATTAAAGTATTAGTATTGTGTTTTTTGTCATTTATGTATCATTTTTATTTATTATGGTTTTTATTCATTTTTATTTACATTTTTTTTGTTATTTTAGTACTTGAAGTAAAACTAAATTAAAATGAGACTAGCTGAAATAATATAAGTGTATTTTTTTATATATTTAATTGTATTTAATGTTTAATGTATTTCAAGCAAGAAAAAAAGTTGTTTAATGATACTAGTTTGAGTGACCGGTAATAACCTGAGTAATTTCCCCGTCGCGGAGAGCAAACGAGTGGTGGGATCATTCCCTCTCCGGAAGAGGCCCAGGTGGCTGATGGGAAAACCAGAGATCAGGAATCATATTCACTCGTTTTTCTTTTTTATTCTTCCTTTCTGCTTTCTTCTTTCCAGCAGATTTATGAGAGAGAGAGAGAGAGAGGGGGGGGGGGGGGATTTCAAGAGAACGCCACAGTATTCAGGCTACATAATGAATGTCCACACTGCAAGAAATGCCTTTCTTACTCAGTATTTTTGTCGTGTTTCCAGACAAAATATCTAAAAATTCTTAAATCAAGATGCCATTCACATATGATGTCTTGTTTTCTGGGGCGAAAATCTAAAAGAAGTGGGTTTCTGCTTTAAAGAAACCCTTTCTGCTATCGTATTCAGTGGTTCCGCTGTCGTGTTCAGTAGTTCTGCTGTCATGTTCAGTGGTTCTGCTGTTCTGTTCTGCGGTTCCGCTGTCGTGTTCAGAGGTTCTGCTGTCGTGTTCAGTGGTTCTGCTGTTCTGTTCAGAGGTTCTGCTGTTCTGTTCTGCGGTTCCGCTGTTGTGTTCAGTAGTTCTGCTGTCATGTTCAGTGGTTCTGCTGTTCTGTTCTGCGGTTCCGCTGTCGTGTTCAGTGGTTCCGCTGTCGTGTTCAGAGGTTCTGCTGTCGTGTTCAGTGGTTCCGCTGTCGTGTTCAGTGGTTCTGCTGTCGTGTTCAGTCGTGTTCAGAGGTTCCGCTGTCATGTTCTGCGGTTCCGCTGTCGTGTTCAGTGGTTCCGCTGTCGTGTTCAGTGGTTCCGCTGTCGTGTTCAGTCGTGTTCAGAGGTTCCGCTGTCATGTTCTGCGGTTCCGCTGTCGTGTTCAGTGGTTCCGCTGTCGTGTTCAGTGGTTCCGCTGTCGTGTTCAGTCGTGTTCAGTGGTTCCGCTGTCGTGTTCAGTGGTTCTGCTGTCGTGTTCAGTAGTTCTGCTGTTCTGTTCTGCGGTTCCGCTGTTGTGTTCAGTAGTTCTGCTGTCATGTTCAGTGGTTCTGCTGTTCTGTTCAGAGGTTCCGCTGTGGTGTTCAGTGGTTCCGCTGTCGTGTTCAGTGGTTCTGCTGTTGTGTTCAGTCGTGTTCAGAGGTTCCGCTGTCATGTTCTGCGGTTCCGCTGTCGTGTTCAGTGGTTCCGCTGTCGTGTTCAGTCGTGTTCAGAGGTTCCGCTGTCGTGTTCAGAGGTTCCGCTGTCACGTTCAGTGGTTCTGCTGTTGTGTTCAGTCGTGTTCAGAGGTTCCGCTGTCGTGTTCAGTGGTTCCGCTGTCATGTTCTGCGGTTCCGCTGTCGTGTTCAGTCGTGTTCAGTGGTTCCGCTGTCATGTTCTGCGGTTCCGCTGTCGTGTTCAGTGTTTTTGCTGTCGTGTGCAGAGACGTTCTAGGTGCTCGCTGATCTTCTGCTCTTTGATGTGGAGGCGCGTCTCTTCTTTAATGTGTCTGTCTGAACTCGTATTGTCTTGTGCTGGAATGGGCACCTCAGGATCTGTCACCGGTGTTATTCATGTGCCACGCTGGATTGCTGCGGAGTATCAGATGTTCAGCGCTGTGTGTCAGGGGATCTATTAGCTGAGCTCACAGAGGAACCGCATATCCGTCCGGTTCACAGGCCCAACTGTGTGTCTCTCGCCCCATCTCTCTCTCTCTCTCGTTGGGATTGTGTTTCTCCTCTGTCAGCTGTGGACTGGAGAAACTCAACACCAGTGTGGAAATGAAATACTTTGCACTCTCACTAATTAATGCCACTGCAATCTGAAGTTCAATGTGTGACGTGATGCACTCGTTTTACTTTTACTATATATGGAGGGCCCAATAACACAAAATTAAATCAGTTTGGAAAAATTTAAATTAAACGGATAATCATTAATAAAAAATGACAATAATGATAATTAAGCCAACTTTATCTTCTATCTATACAATTTTTGTATTTTCACAGCTCAAGACTTAATATGTTCAGTAATTTCTCTTCTCCAGTAAATGTGTCTTGATTTAAGAATGTTTAGATATTTTGGCTGGAAAACAGGACAGAAACACTGAGGAAAAACTTATATTTTTTTGCACTTCAAACACTGATAACTTTTCTACTCGTGATGCCCATCAAATGCCAGTGGATGAGATCAAGCCCCGCCCCCTACATAACGTCTTCCTTGTGTAATTAGTTTCACTCGTAAATCGCACCGCTGCAGCGAGTGTTTATGTTAGGTTTGTGTGTGTTTGTGTTCAGGGAGCGAACGCTCTGGTGACCTACGCCATCATCAGTGGAGCGGACGACAGTTTCCGCATCGACCCCGAGTCTGGCGAGCTGACGGCCACCAGGCGGCTGGACCGAGAGCGCAGGTCCAAGTACTCTCTGCTGGTGCGCGCCGACGACGGCCTGCAATCCTCGGATGTTCGGGTCAACATCACCGTCAGCGACCTCAACGATCACGCGCCCAAGTTCTCCCGCTCCGTGTACTCCTTCGACATCCCCGAGGACATGACTCCAGGTACTGGCCAGGGTTGCCAGATCTCGCAAGACAAATACGCAACCAGGCCTGTGAAAACAAGCCTAAGACATGCAACTTTTTCTCGTAGACAGTAGAATAGGTTTTTCTGCGTAACCAAAAAATATGTAATTAAAATACATATTTCAGTGTAAGAATGCTGATGTCTGCCTGAGCTAAAATATGTACTTGAAGAAACCCTGATATGGTAAATTAATCTTTAAATAATTTAACATGTTCAAAGTGTTTTTTTATTTTTATTCTATTATATTTTTATATTTTATGTTTTAATTTAAATATTTTTATTTTTTAGTATTTTTTATTTTATTTTATTTGGTTAATTTAATTTTTATTTTATTTTATTTTATCTTATTTTATTTTATTTTATTTTATTTTATTTTATTTTATTTTATTTTATTGCAACTTTTTCTCATAGACAGTAGAATAGGTTTTTCTGCGAAACCACCTAGGTTGGTGCAAAAAAATATGTAATTAAAATACATATTTCAGTGTAAGAATACTGATGTCTGCCTGAGCTAAAAATGTACTTGAAGAACCCCTGATATGGTAAATTAATCTTCAAATAATTTAACATGTTCAAAGTGTTTTTTATTTTTATTCTATTGTATTTTTATATTTTAAATATTTTATCTTTTAATTTTTTTATATTTTATCTTTTAATTTAAATATTTTTATTTTTTAGTATTTTTTATTTTATTTTATTTGATTTAATTATAATTTAATTATAATTTAATTATAATTGATTTAATTATAATTTAATTTAATTTTTATTTTATTTTATTTTATTTTATTGCAACTTTTTCTCATAGACAGTAAAATATTTTTTTCTGGCAAACCACCTAGGTTGGTGCGAAAAACGCGACATGCGACTACCAATATTTTAAGCGACTTTACAGAAAAACAAGCCTATAATAAGTGGACTTGGCAACCCTGGTACTCAGCCTCAGCTAACACACTATACACTGTAGACTCGAAGAAGTTAGCAAAACTCAAATAATTTAAGGTAATCAGTTACATAATTTTTTTAAGTTAAGAAATGTAACGTTTAAGTAAGCAGAACTTGCAGATTTTTATTTTGTATTCGTATATTTTAATAGCTCTTAACTTGAAATATTTGAGTAAGCTTATCCATACACAATTTAAGATTCACACGTAATCTCAATTTATTTCGTAGTGAAAACTTGCTGGTTTATTATGAAGTGTATATTTCTTGTTTCTGTTTGAATTAACATTGTTTTTCTTACCCCAATGGCAGATAATTTAGTTTCTTAATTTTGATTTATTTCCACAGAAAACAAGAGATAATATCTTATGGTCTAAATATCTTAAAGAATGTTTCGATATGTGGACTAGAAACACTGAGTAAGAAAGGCATGATTTTGCAGTGTGTTTTCCGTTGTGTTTTCCGTTTGAGGTTCAATCGTGGCGGCGATTCTGGCCAGCGACTCGGACTCGGGCTCGAACGGCGAGATCACGTACTCCATAGAGGAGGATGACGAGGACGCCACCTTCCTCCTGAACCCCGTGACCGGCGTGTTCAACGTCACCCGCGCGCTGGACTACGAGTCGCAGCAGTTCTTCATCCTGACGGTCCAGGCCCGGGACGGGGGCGGCCTGTGCTCTTCTGTCCGGGTCTACTTTAACCTGCTGGACATCAACGATAACCGGCCCGTCTTCAACAGCTCCATGTACAGCACTTCGGTCCTGGAGAGTCTGAGTCCCGGGACATCCGTGCTCACCGTGAGCGCCAGAGACGCCGATGACGGTACGAGTCACACCACATGCTTTTGGAGATGTAAAATACATATTTCAGTGTAAGTCTTGCTGAGCTAAAATATGTACTTGAAGAAACCCTGATATGGTAAATTAATCTTTAAATAATTTAACAACACATGTATTTTTATATTTTATCTTTTAATTGAAATATTTATATTTTTTAGTATTTTTTATTTTATTTGGTTTGTTTAATTTAATTTTATTTTATTTAATTTTATTTTATCTTTCTAACTCGCAAAGCCCAGTTTGGCAAACCCTACTCCACTGGACATAAAAATGCATAATATATTACACACAAATATTAGGTAAAATTTGTATTTATAAAATATTTTAATTTAAGGGAATAGAAATTGAAATTCTACAACACTAAATTCCCTTTATTAATTTAATATTATATTTCAGTATAAGAATAGTGACAAATACTCATATTATAGCATAAAATACACCTTTTGATAAATAAACAACAACCTGTTTTTGCTTTTCATAATTAGTTTAAAATGCGTTTCTGGATTGAATTAAACATACATGATTATTGATTATTTATAATCATCATTTTCTACGTTTTGCCAGTTCTTAGATGTTTCTAATTATATTTACAGTATGTTGTTTTCTACAAGAGTACTTTAACTTTATTCATTTAATTTCATATTGCAGTGTTAAAATGTTGACAAAAACTAATATTATAGCATAAAATACATTTCTGCATTGAATGCATTTTACAAACAATTATTTATAATCATAATTTGCAAAAAAAATTGATATTTTTTTACAATATTGATGTCGTTTTCTTCAAGAGTAAATTAACTTTATTCATTTAAATCATATTTCACTTTTAGAATATTGACAATCACTAATATCATTACAGTGTTTTTTGTTGTTGTTGACGCTTGTTAATATCGAACACCTAGTTTAGATCATGTCTGGGTCAAGTTGGAATGAACAGAACTGATGTGTAGCGCAGACTTGAGGTCTGAGTTATGATCCGCTCGTGTTCCTGAACCCTTCGTGAGATGGTCTGGCGTGTCCGTGAGGCTCGCGTCTCGTGTCTCGGACTCTGGTGCGGTTACGCTGACCTACATTCGTGCCTGTGGCTTCTCTTCCTCGTTCTGCTTCTCTGCCGCACACGAGGCCGAGACATCATTGTTAGCGTTTCCTGACCCGTGACCTCTGACCTCGGACAGCGTTTGGGTCGGGTGTTTTGTAAACAGGCCCAGTGTGGGAAGGTGCCACGGCGTTCCACATGAGCTCCCGTCTGAACGGCATTACGGACGCTCAATTAGAGCTCATTTACTCTGAACTGAGCAGATCCATATCACACACTCGCCGTACTGTAGCATTAGCAGCCTCAGCACGCCCGGACAATCACACACTCATGCTGAATGGATGACGGCCAAACCTCCAAAATGCACCAAAGATATTTCTTGTAGACACTCGGTCTGTGCTGTTTTCTAGTCGAGTCTCCTTCATTTATACAGCGCTTTAATAATATAGACTTTACAGTGATAACAGGAGATTACAGGAACAGAGAGTGTTCAGGCTTTACAGCAGAGTTATTGTCCAGATAAAGTTAGTTTTGATTGAGTCACTTCCTTTGTAAAGATCATTAGCGGCCGCTAACACGACACCGCTGAAAAACAGACTCTTAACTCAGTATTTTTGTATTACTTCCATTTCAAATATCAAACATTTCTGAAATCAAGAAGCATTTACTAGATGAGTAAAATTACATAAGATATTAAAAAAAATGAGGTGAGTTTTTGCTTGAAACAGGCAAAATGATCTGCCAATGCGGTCAGAGAATTAACATTATTTTACTGACCCTATTGGCAGATAATGTAGCTTTTTTAGCATTAACTTGCTTAATTGTGATTAATTCCCAAAGAAAACAAGACATGATATCTTTTTACTCATCTAGTAAATGCTTCTTGATTTAAGGATGTTTAGATATTTGGACTGTAAGTAAGAAAAGCATTTTTTTGCGGTGTATCATCTCCGTGCAAACTTTAAAAACGCGAATATGCGTAAACGCAGACGTTTTATTTCTAAAGCTAAACAAAAAGGTTTGATATTTACAAAAATGCTAATAACTTTTGATTGTATTAGCGTATTGTGATGAAACTGGTTTTAATAGATTCCTCGGGTCATGCCGAGATCATAGAGACCCATGATGCCAAACTTCCTATCCACCGTTTTTTTTTTTAATTTAATTTTTCGAACTCCTCCTAAATTGTTAGTGTGATTTTATCTAAATCGAAGTGTATCATCCTGAGACCATACCGGCAAAAAGTCATTTTTTGTTGTTGTTATGGCAACGAAACATTGTTTTGGTTTTACAGCAGAGGTATGACCCTTTATTAATCTAACAGCATGTGTGGTGGTTTTCAGGGCCGAATGCGGAGCTGCAGTACAAGATTGCGTCAGGTGACCCGCAGTCTCAGTTCACCATAACCGACACGGGCGTCTTACAAACCAAGAAAGTCTTGGACCGCGAGACTCAGTCTTTCTACAACCTGGTCATCACGGTTAACGACTTGGCTCCGCCTCCCATGACCCGCTTCACTAGCACCGCCCAGTTGTCAATCATTCTGCTGGACGTCAACGACTGCCCGCCCACCTTCACCTCGCAGTCGACGGCGTACATCCAGGAGAACACGCCGGTGGATACGGTGGTGTTCTCGGCGCTGGCCACCGACGCCGACAGCGGGCCGAACAGCTACGTGGAATATTCCCTCAAGGGGCCGTTCGGAAACAAGTTTAGCATCGGGAACATCGATGGCGGCGTGATTTTGGTTGGCGAACTGGATCGCGAAGAAATGGCGAATTACTCTTTGATAATCATGGCCACCGATAAAGGTGATCCGCCGCTTTCGTCAACGATGGAGGTCACTATGACGGTTCTGGACGTGAACGACAACACGCCGAGCTTCTCCCAGAACATCTACGACATCGAGATCGAGGAGAACACGCTAACCGGAACCGACATCCTGCGCGTTTTCGCCAGCGACGCGGACGAAGGAACGAACGGGCAGATTCGTTTTTCAATCGCCGGCGGGAACGTGAACTCCGATTTCCGGATCGACTCGGTGACGGGAGTTATTTCGGTGGCGAAGCTCCTGGATCGGGAGACGCGACCTTCGTATTCTCTGGCCGTTCAGGCTTCGGATCGCGGGAGTAGCTCGCGTGTGGATCGCGCCACCGTTAACATCGTGCTTTTGGACGTGAACGACTGCTCACCTGTGTTCGAGCTCTCGCCGTACACCGTCAGCGTGCAGGAGAACCTGGGAAACCTGCCCAACAATATCTTACAGGCAAGTACACAGCACTCATGTAGCTTTCCAGTTGCGGAATTAAAATAAAAATGGAATTTACACATGCGTAAACTCACAGCTCACGCAAACGCAACCCGCCAAAATAAAAGTTCCGTTTAACTTGAAGAAATTATGACAGAATATACAGTATATTACTGGTGTACAGTTGAATGTACCACTCACAGGAATAAGAACAATAACAATGAATTATAATAATACAATTATTAAATCTATATTTTTTAGGAATGTTTTCATGTTTTCATTTTAACCATAAATTACATCAGTTCGTTTGGCAAAAATAAAAGGATTCATTTAAAGATTCATGTTTTATGCCGTAATTTGCGAACCGCTGTTTTTGATTATAAATTTGTATTTAATATTAAATCCAGAAAAATTTAAACCCAGAATTAAATAAAACATTTCTTTGGGCCCTATTCTTGTAAAAAAATAAAAATAAAATAAATTACAATTTTATGAATTCAGTTGATTAGGCGTACCTTTTGATTATTAAAACTGAATTAAACTTTTAAAAAGGAATCCAGAAAGTTTTATTATTCAGGAAAAATACAATCCAAATTGAATTTGGAGGGGGCAAATATTATGGATTTCATGTAACTTTTGCTAAACGTTTTTTGTTTGTTGATTTCAATTAATTCTAACTTTTTTGATTAATAAAATATTAGGGCTGTCAAAACGATTAATCGCGATTAATCACATCCAAGATAAAAGTTTCTGTTTACATAATATATGTGGGTGCACTGTGTATAATTATTATATATATATAAATACACACACATGCTTGTATATATTTAAGAAATATTTTCATGTATATTCTGTATATAGATTTATATATAATTTATATTATATATAAATATTTTATATATGATTAATATTTTTTTATTAAATATACATGCATGTGTGTTTATATATATATATATATATATATATATATATATTCTGTATATATATATATATATATATATATATATATATATAATTATACACAGTGCCCCCACATATATTATGTAAACAGAAACTTTTATCTTGGATGCGATTAATTGTGATTAATCGTTTTGATAGCCCTATAAAATATAATTTAACCATTTAAATCAAATCCAGAAATATTTAGATGGGAAAAAACAGCATCTGAAAAAAAGTAATTTGTTTTTTTGTTAGCTCATTCACATACATTTTCCCACATATACTCTGTTTCCTCTTCAGGGTTGGTTACAATCATGTATTATTTAGTTATATAAATAACTATTTGATGCATATTGCATGTATTTTACACAGTGAATGCAGCATTTGTCAATGATTGTGACGTTACATTTTATTTAATATGGATATTGACTAAATATCTTCAATACATTCTGGCTTTTCCCAATAAATAGGCAAGAATGAGCCTCGTATCGGCTAGAAAGTGGTGTTTTTAAAGTGGGACTCGCATGTAAAGGCAGCGTTAGTTGGTCTCTTTAGAGCGGGCGGCTTTGGTCCTTCATGGTTTATGAATTTGCTTTCCCATGCAGAAATGCAAGAGCAAATTTCCAACACAAACCACGGTCTTGGAAATGTGACTGTGAGCGTTTGACGTCGCTGGAATGATAAATGCAGGGTGTGGATTGGCGTCCCGCTGAACGTGACGGGGTGTGACTGCAGAACGCTTTACACTGCGGATAAATGACATAATGAATGCAAACAAACCTCACCTGAGAGGGGAAATGAGCTGGAGTCATGTGTGCCAGCCCTCAGAAGAGTAGAAACCAACCCGTGAGAAAGGTTGCGCTTCTAGAAAATGCAAAGAAATCGCTAACGAATCTTTCATCTGTCTTTCAGATCCACTTAATGTTATGCCCCCCCCCATATTTAACATTTTTTTGCTTGAAAAAAAAGTATTCATGCCTTAAAATATCTTGAATGTAACTCGACACCCTTGCCTCATTTAGTATGCGTGTTTCTATGAATATGCAAATGAGCCCCGCCTCCACCGACTCACTCAGAGATCCACCGTTTGACGATCACACGTTGATCTGATTGGTTATAAATTTCAAACCGTTTCAAGATTTAACTCTCGGTGTGTGTGTGTGTGTGTGTGTGTCGGCAGGTTGTGGCCCGGGACGATGACCTGGGCGCTAACGGTCAGATCACCTACACACTCTCCGGCGGGAACGAAGCCGGATCCTTCAGCCTCTCGTCCGCCGGTCAGCTGATCCTGACCCGAACACTGGACCGGGAAACTCAGGACAGATTCACGCTGGTCATCACGGCTCACGACGCCGGTAAGAGTCAGACGCTCAATCTGAGTTTTCCGTCAGTGCTTGCGACGCCAAGGTCATGGGTTCGATTCCCAGGGAAAGCAAGAACTGATAATAATGTAAAATGTGTACTCAATCACCACACTGACAGACAGGACGTTTGATATGAAGCAAAGTCTCAACTTTCAAATTTGGTCATTTTGTGAAGAGATGTAAACAATAACACTGTTTAATGTGTTAATGAACCGATCATCTCTTCCTACTAGTTCATTTATAGCATCAAATAAATCTAGATGAACATCGGAAGGAATGTTGTTTTACGTATTGAAAAGACGTCGGTACACTCGTATATATCAAGTTTAAATCAAGTTTAAGTCTACTAACTCTCCTGACTGCTTTCTCGGACAAAAATGGCGGATTATGATTGGTCAGATCGCCTGTCAATCAAACTCCCTGTGAAGGGAACTCCATTCCCAGATAAGAAAACAAGACTTAATACTTAATCTCCAGTGAATGTGTCTTGATTTCAGAATGCTTAGATATTTGTGCTGTCTCTGTTTGGAGTCGCTGTGATCATAGATATCTATTGGTGCAATCTGCCCAGCGAACAATTTTAGGTTCTGGGAACGTTAGTTTTTGGTTCCCAGAACGTTCCCTATTGGTTCCCCAGGAAGGTTTTCTTAACGTAAATAGAACGTTCCCTTGAGGTTAGGGGAACGTTCTGGGAACATTCCTTTTAGGAGAACCTAAAAAATAACTTACAGGGAACGTTCCCAGAACGTTCTTATTTGGTTCCCAAAAAAATAACCAAATAGGAACCATACGGGAACGTTAGGGGAACATTTTGTGTTTGCTGGGTGTGTCACATGACTAAACATAGAAATCTGAAACCTCCAAACTACAACGTGAAAACGGCCTTTTCGGTTTAGGTATAAAAACCATTAGGTCTATGGATATCCCCATTTAGATACCTAATTATATATGTGTGTGTGTGGTGTGTGTGTTCTCTGGTCTCTGGTTAACCCAGTCTCCTTTATTCCTGCGAGGGTCACATGACCCGCTGTAACGGCAGGGATTGGAGACCTGTAGACAGTAGAGGAGTCTGGATCTGCCGAGAGTCGGAGAGAGACTCACACCGGGCCGGATGTTCTGGACACACTCTGATTCTGGTGGTAGACCTGCTGAAGTGTGTGTGCTGGGTGTAACCGTGATCAGATGTGTCCAAAACCATTTAATCTGGTCGGAAAACCAGTTCAGTCTTCCCACTGCGAGATCCCATCAGTGCTGCCTGCAGTTATTAGTGAATCTGTTTACAAGTAGAGTATGTTCAGTGCATGTGTTTATCACAAACAAACGTGATTAATGCAGCAAATGTTTATCCGAGTCGGTCTGTTTTCTGCCAAAGACTCGGAGAGCAGAAACACACTCCGTAACGCTGCAGAAAGAGCCCATTGTGTCCTGATAGTGAAGGATGGGGAGCGTCTGAAACGCTCCGGCTGAGCTTTCCTGGACCGGCTCGATGCTTTTCCCATTCCGGGGTTCCTGAGTTAGTGCTGCAGATGCGAGCCGAACACACACACACACACACACACTCACCAGATGCCAGCACAGGAACACATTACTCCTCATGTTCCTAATGTACTTTTTCTTGATCGTTTTTCTGTCGTTTTCCCATTTCCGACTCATGAAAACATAATCCTGTAAATCATAATTATGACATCAAAATTGAAAAGTCATAATAATGAGATGAAAAGGCAAAATTCAGACTAATAATAAAATAAATAGATTATGACACGCTAAATCGTAATTTTGAGATTTCAATTCGAGAAGTCGAAATTATGAGATAAAAAGTCGAAACTTATGTAAATTTTAGAGTTACGATTTTACGTTTTTAAGTCATAATTTTGATTGCCATAATTGTAGATTTTAAAATTAGAATTTCGATTTGTATGTAATAATTTTGGCGTTTTAAATCATAATCTCGTTGATTGCATTTAATGTCATAATTTTGACTCGTCGTAATTTCGGTTATCATAATTAAAATTTTTGATCATAATTTCAGCACGTCATATTCGGTTTAGTTTCTAGCGCGTATGAAATCTTATGCTCGCACACACACACACACGCACACGCACACTTGTTTGTTGCCATGGTTACCTGGTAGTTGCACACCTGTTCCCTGTTTCTTTGATTGCCGATTGATTTGATTATTGATTGAATTGATTGATTATTAATTATTGTTTCTGCAAACAAGGTATTGTTTCACGTATAATAAACAATACCTTGGACGGTTTGATGGTTGGACGGTTTGACAGTTGGACGGTCTGACGGTTGAACGGTTTGATGGTTAGACGTTTGGACAGTTTGACAGTTGGACGGTTTGATGGTTTGACGGTCTTACGGTTGGACGGTTGGACAGTTTAACGGTTTAATTTTTGGACGGTTGGACGGTTTGACAGTTGGACAGTTTGACGGTTTGATGGTTAGACGGTCTGACGGTTGGACGGTTTGACAGTTGGACAGTTTGACGGTTTGACTTTTGGACAGTTTGACGATCTGACGTTTGGACGGTTTGATACTTGGATGGTTTGACGGTTTGATGGACAGGTTTGGGTTCTGGAAGCGTTTTAATCTCTTATTATTGACTATTGATTATTGTTTCTGCAAGCAAGGCATTGTTTCACGTATAATGTGAAAGTTATTGTGTTTACGGGCTTCACGTGCTCATGAGAGATGACTCAGATTATTATAAATAACAGGATTAGTAAGTGATTTGTTTCATTTTAGCGTCTCATGCCGTGTGTTTTACTGTTCATTGTGTTACTGGTGTTGGTCTTTATATTGTTCACAGTAATAAACAGGAGAATAACAGATGTGAACGTCATCACACACGAGTCAAGCAGCTTTAAAAGACATTACTGAGTTGAAGTTTTCCTGTTTCTGGATCAGTGTATCGATCCCGAGCTAAACACACATTCCTTCAGCTTTACTGTATTTTCCGGCTCTAGCGCCTCGACCTTTAACCTCTCGCTTTTCCTCGTCCCTAGAAATCTCCCCAATATCTTTCCATATGATCTCTCTCTCTCTCTGAAGGAAAGCTGGCAGCTCACCGGAGAGATCTTGGCAGGCTCCAGTCATTATTTGGAAATGTGTGTTTTTCTGTGGAGTGTGGCGGAGAGGCCAGCAGTAAAAGGTGCTTTACGAGAGAGAGAGAGAGAGAGTCCAAATAAAGCAGTCACACGAGGTCTCTCTAATGTCTCAGTTGTTTCTCTGAGATGCTTCTGCTCCTCTATGTCTCTCGTGCTCCTCATTTGTAGACTCTGTTCAAGTCATTACAGTTTCATTACTTCTCTTAGTTAGTTTTAGACTGAACGCCCTCAGTAACTGCTGAGATTAACACCGATCTGCAATCTGATGTTCTTCCTCAGTGATTCGGTCTCGTTTTCCAGAACAAACATCTAAACATTATTAAATCAAGACACATTTACTGGAGAAGCAGCAACACTGACGATACTAAGTCTTGTTTAATGAAAAATGCTTCAAAATAAAGTGAGTTTGTGTTTAAAACAAGAACAAATATCTGCCAGTGGAGTCAGAAAAATAATGTTGTTTCTCTTTGAATGAAGTTTATTTTTCTGACTCCGCTTACAGATATTTGTTCTTGTTTTAAACACAAACTCACTTTATTTTGAAGCATTTTTCATTAAACGAGACTTAATATCTAAATTATAAAATGCAGTAAATTATATTTGTGCTGGAAAACAGGGCAGAAACACTGAGAGGAACATCATTTATTTGCAGTTAAATACTGATACCCCCCCCCCCCCCCCACACACACACACACACTCTCTAACCCGACCCCTAAACCTACCCATCACACACACACACACAGGGAACAGCTCATTGTTGTGGTGAGGCTGGAGGGTTAGAGCGGTTCGTCTGAGGTGATTCACCAGTTCAGCTGCAACTCATCTTGTTTTCCAGCTCTTATATTCTTAAAACGAGTGAAATGTGCCCGATAAACTAAAAGAAGAAGGATTTTGGTTTAAAGTCTCGTGTTCTTCTGTCCACGACACACATTATATCGGTTAATGGAACATTCTTCACTCATTATGGGATGTTACTTTTGAACGTCCTCTGAACATTCTGAAACATTTAAAAAACGTTACACGAACATCCGGCTAAAATGTTTCGAGGGAAAAAGGGTTAAATGAATGATGTATGAATAATGTTGTTACGGTTCGAGAACATTATTAAAGAGCGGATAACTATGAATGAACGTTCTATTAATGTTCCCGGAAGAATGTTTGTTCATAACTTTTTCAGAGAAGTTGTGATAGCTAATAATATCTCTGTTAAATGAAAAACAACAGACAAAAATGAACTCTTTAGACGGATGGACGGTTTGACAGTTGGACGTTTGACAGTTGGACAGTTTGACAGTTGGACGGTTTGACATTTGACTGATGGTTTGACGGTCCAACAGTTGGACAGTCTGAGAGTTTGACGATTTGACAGTTGGACGGTCTGACAGTTTGACTGTCCGACAGTTGGACGGTTTGACAGTTTGATGGTTTGACAGTTGGACGGTTTGACAGTTGGACTGTTTGATAGTTGGACGGTTTGATGATTTGACGGTTTGACAGTTTGACGGTCCGACAGTTGGACGGTTTGACAGTTTGACGGTCCGACAGTTGGACGGTTTGACGGTTTGACAGTTTGACGGTCTGACAGTTGGACGGTCTGACAGTTGGACGGTTTGACAGTTTGATGATTTGACGGTTTGACAGTTGGACGGTTTGACAGTTTGACGGTCCGACAGTTGGATGGTTTGACAGTTTGACGGTCCGACAGTTGGACGGTTTGACAGTTTGACGGTCCGACAGTTGGACGGTTTGACAGTTTGATGGTTTGACAGTTTGATGGTGTGACAGTTGGACGGTTTGACAGTTTGACGTTTTGACAATTGGACAGTTTGACAGTTGGACGGTTTGACAGTTGGACGGTTTGATAGTTGGACGGTTTGATGGTTTGATGGTTTGATGGTTTGGACGGTTTGACGTTTGGACGGATTGATGGTCTGACCTTTGGGCAGTTTGACGGTTTGATGGTCTGACGGTTGGACGGTTTGACAGTTGGATGGTTTGACGGTCTGACGTTTGGACGGTTTGATACTTGGACGGTTGGACGGTTTGATGGATAGTTTTGGGTTCTGGAAGTGTTTTAATCTCTTAAAAGCCGATTCAGTGAAAGAGACAGAAAAGCCCAGAGTGTTTAAATGGACCCGATCATTAACGTTCTTTATTTTCCAGCTGAGAAGTTACAGGGCAAACAGAGCAGAGTGTGTGTGTGTTCTATAGACTCATTCTAAGGGATTTGTGGCTCTTTAATAAATGTGCACAGACAGTGTGTGAGTGTGTGTGTGTGTATGTGATTTCTATAGGCTCATTCTAAGGGATTTGTGGCTCTTTAATAAATGTGACCAAACAGTTTGTGTGTGTGTGTGTGTGTGTGTGTGTGTGATGTTGAACACTCTTTTATTCCCCGAAGCTTCTCTTCCTCCGGCTCTCGTTCTCACGTTCAGTCTCTCCTCGGACCACAGAAAACACACATTTTCAGAGCCATGAATGTGTCCGTGTTTCTCAGTTCCAACACACAATACACCGCAGTCTCTGGATTCTTTAATTACCTTTAAAACAATTCATATTCTATTCCCAGAAATGACATTTTCAGGTGTTTGTGCAATGACTGTTTATCAGTTTAGCTGAGAGTGTTTGCTCTTTAATGAACTTTACTTTAAGGACGAATGTCAGGCTTTCGTATCGTTTTGATTTTTGAGGTAAAATATGACCGAAACGGTTTTAGGCAACACTTTTATTTTACAGCGTCTTGGTTACATACATGTAGTAATAACAGTAAATTATGCATAAATACATGCAACTAACCCTCAACTAAACCCTAACCATGTATTAATGTAGCGAATATTACTCATTACTTAAATATATAATTAAACTGTAACAATGGCACCTGAACATAAAGTGTAACCCAGTTTTATATATATATATATATATATATATATATGAGATGGAGCGCTTTAATGCACTTTACAGACGCGTGGAGTCAAAATCACGTGGAGATTGTCGGAAACTAGCTGGTCAGGGACTTATTATCATTTCAGGTGGTTAATTGACATCTTAAAACTATATATACAGGTCAAACTTGGAAAATTATTTCATGCAGAAGTTCAGAAATTCAACTTAAAAGCTGAAACTAATATATTATATAGACTCATTACATGCAAAGTGAGATATTTCAATAATGTTGATGATTGTGGATTACAGATATGAAAATCTTTTCACAATATTCTATTTTTGACGTTGGGGTTTTCATATCTGTAATCCATAATCATCAAAATCATTGAAATATCTCACTTTGCATGTAATGAGTCTATTAGTTGCACCTTTTAAGTTGAAATATTGAAATAAATGAACTTTTGCACCATATTCTACTTTTTTGAGTTTCACCTCAGTGTGTGGGTGTTAGTGGTTTTGTAATAGAAATAAATGTGATTGTAACTCGATGAAGTGTTCACTGCGAGACTAGGAAGTGTGTGTCAGGATTGGGACGAGGCCGGAGTGTGTAAACACACACTTAATAAAACACTGAGCGTTGCAGTAACAGGGCAACAGATCTTCGCTCGCTCAAGCATCTCGTTCGCCAGTGTTCACTGCAGGTTTATTGACTGCGTCTCTCTTTCTGTGAGACTGAAGGAGAGTAAATAACTTCCTCATGAGTTTACCCTCGCATTCAGGCGTTCACACACACTCTGAAACACAGCTTTAACTGCAATCTGTGCATGAGTGTAATATGTAATACTGTAATACTGTACTAAAACTGTGATATGACACACACACAGAAACACAGTCCATGCACACACACACACACGCAGCAGGACAGTATTAATGATGCTGTAAGCGGCTCACGCGGCCCCATATGTCTGCGAGACAGAGTTTGTCTTGAGCGGCACCCGAACAGATGGAGCCCTCGACCAATCAGACGCTCGTTTAGCTCTTATCCCGCTAATGAGTCTGAAATGAGTCTCCGGGGCTGATCTGTGTGTGTGACGTGAGCGCTGAACTATGATTATTATTAGACTAAGAAATCATAACTCCTAAAGGAGTCGCTTCGCTGGGAAGAATTCAATATGATTCATTTGAACTGAGTCACATGAGTCAATGAACTTGTCATCTTTTGTGTGTGTGTGTGTGTATGAATCTATTTTAGTTTTTGATGATATTGTGAATTTGATTAAAATCTAAAGGACAATGAGAGGTGGTGACTAGGTTAGTTTTTGTTGTTGGTTGAAATTAATGTGTTTAGGTTGATTCCGCAATGTTAATTAATATTTTTGACTTGAATAAACCAGCTGATTTCGATGTCGTATTTTTAGGTTACTTGACCGCACACTACAGTGTAGCAATATTTTTTTTTAAGTATATCAGCGCTATTTATTTTTTAAAAAATTGTAACTTAAAAAATTACAGTGTCTGGTTTTAAGTTAAAGATATTATTTATCTATATTTTTTATTTTTATCTATATTTTTTATTTTTATTTATTTATCGATATTATTGATTTTTATCGTTGCTGAATATGGTGTTGGTTAACGGTAATAACTCTTCAGTGTGAATGAGTGGATTGTGGGAGTGAACGAACATCACAGTTCAGATTCAGATTCAGTGAATCATTTATCAGTTCAGAAGGACATGCGGAGATTCAGTGAATCATTTATCAGTTCAGTCTTTATCATCATGGAGGGATTCATAAATACAGCATTGTGCTTCTGTCATCGACACACACACACACACACACACACACAAAGAAACACACCCTCACTCTAACTCTCTCTCTCTCACACACCCTCACTCTAACTATAACTCTCTCACACACCCTCACTCTAACTCTCTCTCACACACACACACACACACTCCTGTGGTTTTCAGTGTAATCTGGAGTCAGGCGAGGACAGGAAGTGAGTGTGTCCTGATGCGACTCGTTCTGTGACTGTCACTCGCTCACCTCAAACCCCCGTCACACACACACACACACACACACACACACACACACTGACTCACGGCACTACTGTATCACATATTATGTTTACTGTTTTTTCTTTTCAGATTACAGTAATAAGAAATGGAGCTAAACTTGGTATGAAAATAATTAAAATTGGGAATAATTTAATTCTATTAATTACCATTTTCTTTGAGGAATATCGAGAATATCTCATCATTTCCTCCGCTGTGATTATGAAACATGTCCTCTTCTGTGTGTGTGTGTGTGTGTGTGTGTGTGTGTGTGTGTGTGTGTGTGTGTTTAACTGGATCCATCAGTGTTCCTGTAACTGCAGTAAATCTCACACACAAATCAGAATTATAGAACTGATGATCTGAGCCAAACACACACACACACACACGCCAGTTTAATTAGTTTGATCTTTATACTGGGAATGCAGAAACGTTGCACACTGTATTAAAATGAATAATAATTAACGATGTTGTGAATTATGACTATTTTTGGTGCGCAAAATCTTGACAAACATTACAAACGGAAAATAATAAAACACACTCGTAAAAGTTTATAAACAGACTCCAGAGGACACGTGTGCGTGACACACCACGGGTTTACTGATCACTCATATTGCTGAAGTGTGTGTTGAAGTATCAGCCGCTTACTCAGACACACACACACACACACTCATACGCAGGTGTGTGTGAACGTGACAGGTGATTATCAGACGTATGATCCACTTATTATGATCCGACTCGATGTCTCTGACAGTGTGTTCATGTAATATTGTGTCACACACTCACACACACACACACACACACACACACACACACACACACACACACACACGTCACGTTATGACATCAGTTGAGGAATATCTGCTGTGTGTGAGACTCTCTCTCGCCAGCTAACACTGATACACTCTCAAACGATCTCATTATGGTATGAAAATGGCTGTGTGAATATTATAGAAAACATGTTTAATGTTCACGTTTTACAGACATTACGGTAAAGTTAGATTAGAGTTTGATCGCTCTACTTTATTCCGCTGTATCTGAATGACGTGTGTGTGTGTGTGTGTGTGTAGCTGTTCTGAAGTCAGTGTTCGGTAACTCGGCACTTCCTCCGCATTGTTCACTCCTGTTCCTGTTCTCCAGCACGGCTCGCTCCGACTACAGGAAGTGACATCACTACCTGTTTACGAGCGCGACCTCGGGTGTGTGTGTGTGTGTGTGTGTGTGTGTGTGTGTGTGTGTGTGTTTGAGGAGACCGACACACTGATGTGCTGAAGTTACTAATGATCAGATTGTCTGTGTTTGTGTGTTTATCAGTGAAAACAAGACAAACACAGACATGGCTCACAGGAAACACACACACACACACACAAAGAGACACAGACACACACAAGCACACACACACACACACACACCTCAAACACACAAGCACATCCACGTATACACACACACACACACACACACACGCACTGATTTATTAGTCAGCAAACGAGCAGATGTGTGTGTGTGTGTGTGCAAACAAGCAGCTTGTTTCCGCCACTGAATAAAAAAATAAAATAAATAATTGTGACTTTTTTTCTCACAATTGCGAGTTTATATCTCTCAATTCTGACTTTAACACATAATTGCGAGTTTATATGTCGAAATTCTGACATCTTTTCTCAGAATTGTGAGATAAACTCATAATTGCGACTTATCAGGCCAATTCTAAGGGGAAAAAAGACGAGTTTAAATCTCACAATTCTGACATTATATCTCACAATTCTGACTTTATTTCACGCAATTGTGACTTTATATCTCGCAATTCTGACTTTATATCTCGCAATTCTGACTTTATATCTCACAATTCTGACTTTATATCTCACAATTCTGACTTTATATCTCACAATTCTGACTTTATTTCACGCAATTGTGAGAAATAATGTCAGAATTGTGAGATAAAAAGTCGCAATTACCTTTTATATTTTTCATTCTATGGCGGAAACAAGCTTCCATATGAGTGTGTGTGTGTCCGTGTGCGTGCACGCACGTGTGTGTGTGCGCGTGTCCGTGTGTCCATATATATATATATGTGTGTGTGTGTGTGTGTGTGTGCGCTCCTTTAAATAGGATTGTTTTGTTGTTAGAGTGTGAGACAGCAGACGTCCTCCAGGATCTTCATCAGACACGGGTCAGAGTGTTTCAAGTCTGGACGTCTCTGAATGAAACACACACACACACACACACATTTCTTTGTGCTCATCAGATAAACGCTAATCTGACACCATGTTAATCTCTTTGTCTCTGCAGTGAGGATGAGGCGATTAGCGCGTGTGCTAGCAGCGTATTAGCATGTGTCATTAGTTACGCTAATCCTCCAGGAACAACATGCTCCGGGAATCGGCTTCAGGCTTCAGGGACGAGTTCTCTCTCCTCTCTCTTTACCAGCAGCGCTGTTGTTATCAGAGGCTGTGTTTATACATGGAGCAGATTCGTTTTAATCGCAGCGAGATGTTTGAATCACTTCACCTCGCTGTGCTTCTCCTCATCTGCTCTTGATTTAGCCGCTCCTCCTCACAGGCCTGAGAACAGCAGTGTTCCTGCGTGTGTGTAAACCGCAGGATCGCATCTGTGAACTCGTCCACCTCCTGCAACGATCCTGATATATTTAAAGATCCCTGAGATTGGATGAGGACAGATGGCACTCGCTGGGTTTAGCAGAGATGTTTTGGATTGAGGAGTTAATCTGCGCTGCTAGAATATCAAACCATCTGTGTTTAATGAGTTAAGAAGAGTCCCGACTCGACCGCTCACACCTGCCAAAAGCCAGAGCTTCAGATCGGCTCTTAAAGGGTTAGTTCACCCCAAAAAATGAACATGATGTCATTAACGACTCACCCTCATGTCTCCGCTCATCTCCAGAACGCAGTTTAAGATAGTCCGAGAGCTTTCTGTCCCTCCATTAGAAAGGGAATAAAGACATCATCAGAGTAGTCCGTGTGACATCAGTGGGTTAGTTACAGTGTTTTAAGCATCGAAAATACATTTCGGTCCAAAAATAACATAAACTACGACTTTAGTCTGCATTGCATTGTGTTCCGGGTCTGTTGTGGAATTAAAAAAATAAAAAATGTGCAATCGGAGCAAGTAGATAAAACTGAAGAAATGCACCATAGAAAGAGATCAGGAACAGAAGCTGAAGTCAAATGTAAAATAACACTGCAGTTTATAAATTAAATATTAGGGCTGGGTATTGACACAAATTTCCCAATTCGATCCGATTTCGATTTCGATTTCGATTCGATATTGATTATTTTGCATATCAGTTCCAATAAATGGCAAATTTTCTCAAGGGAATCAAATCTCTGAACTAATGCTGTAAACTATGGCAGTCTAGTCTAGTCTACTAGGCCTCATATGAAGGTAATAATGAACTGTTTTAGCTGTACAAACACTTAAATTACACTTTTATTTATTTTTATAATAAGAAGATTATATGAAATACAAACATTTAAATGGTGTCTGTCATAAAAACTTGCCAGATTTCTTCAAATATGCATTAAATATTGAAGAACATTAAGATTATAATGCATATGTAATATGGTGTATATATTTATCAAAATGCTCCTCTCTAGAGTTATTTTTTCTAGCTGACTAACGAGTTTATGTGGGTTTTCTGAGGTAAATATGACGATACATTGATTACAAGCTGTTTAACTGACGTCTTTCCACGGTTGAAACGCTGATTGAGTGAATCAATGTGTCATGATCCGGATTTGGATCAGTTGTCCTCTATCTTTAACACACTTTCAGATGCTCATTCATGTTTATTTGGCGCTGTGACGGGTATTATTAAGCCGGAAGAGAGATCAGCGCTGCTGCTTCTCCAGAGCGATCTCACGCCACAGCGACAAAACGCTATTTATGATTCTGAATTTATAAAGAAAATGGAGGGAATTTGAAAATTGAGACTTTGTTTCATATCAATAGTAACAAAGGACAAAGATTATTGCGATTTTATTTGCGATACAATGATCCATTCATTCAAATGAAACAGGATGACTAATCGATTCTTGAGATTTAAATATCGATATCGGTTCGTAAAAATGAGAATCGATTAATATCGAGAAATATTACCCAGCCCTACAAAATATACATTACAAATATAGTTACAAAAGTTATTCAGTCAAGAACGAGTGCATTTTCTCTTTGTCTTCTGTGAACAACTCTCGCACTTCGGTGGTTTAAAGTCTCAAAATCGAAATTCCAATTTTATAACTATCCGATTCCCAAATCCCAACCCCACACACATATTGATGAACATGCCCTCCTCTTGTGTGTGTGTGTAGGATCACCGCCTCTGAGCGGCTCTGGGACTGTGGTGGTGCTGGTTGGGGATGTGAACGATAACATCCCATCATTCAGCTCGATGTCTTTCCACACGACGATTCCCGAAGACGCTCCCACCGGAACGGATGTGCTGATGCTCAACAGCTCGGACTCAGACGTGGGACTCAATGGAGTGATCAGGTACACACACACACACACACACACACAGTACACACTGAAACCAAAACCTACAATATCGCTTTTTGATGTTTAGGCTCTACTGTATATGATTGGGTGATTTTGTCTTTCTTTAAAAGAAAAATGTTGGCAACACTTAAAGCCCTCATGTATAAAGCATTTGCGGTAACGCTTCCTTTTACAGTCCAGTTACCCATGTAAATACTATGTACTTATTTTAATAACTACAATTACTGGATAATAACTAGTACTACCCCTAAACCTACCCCTGTAAAGTTCGTTAAACGCACAGTATGGAATTTTTGGCCACCAGGGGTCACTCAATTAAAATAATAACAAAAGACGTACTTTGATGACGTCGGGAAAGAGCGTGGGCTCACAGGAGTGAGCGGGCACGTGATTTACACACATAAAAATACGTACTACTTTTTTTTCTTTGCTTTATTGGCGGTAGTTCAGTGTTTGGCGGTTTCGCCGGGTTCCGCAAGGAAGTTGTAGAAAATAGAGGAGTCAAAGGTCATATGACGCCATAGACGGGCGACGAAACGGAAATAAAGAAACGTCCCGTGTCTTCAAATTAAACTATAAATTTCTCCGAATTTGAAAGTTGGTGGAAACTGTCGGGATAATGCAAGTACACATCTAATAGAAATATATAACATAGATACAGTTATTTTTGCTATTCTTAAAGCAGAAAAAATACATATTGTTGCTTTAAGTGCGTTACACGCGAACGATTTAGTTAGTGCTATTTGTGCATTCACGCGTTTGACGCGAATTCACGCCTGCCGCCCGAGTTGAAAAATCTGAACTTTGGCGTCAATTCGTGCCACGTTAACCAATCAGGAGCCGCCTGCTTGCTCAGGTGGTGTAGTATGTGGATGCTTCAATAAATTATTTTGTAATATGACTACATGCCTGGTGTCCTGCTCTCCAGAGAAAATACAGAGCGGTCACTCTCGCGATGAATGCTTGTAACCAAAGTTAAAATGCACCAAAGTTAAAATAATTGTAACCGAAGTTAAAATAATTGTAACCAAAGTTAAAATGCACCAAAGTTAACCAAAGTTAAAATAATTGTAACCGAAGTTAAAATAATTGTAACCAAAGTTAAAATGCACCAAAGTTAACCAAAGTTAAAATGCACCAAAGTTAAAATAATTGTTACCAAAGTTAAAATGCACCAAAGTTAACCAAAGTTAAAATGCACCAAAGTTAACCAAAGTTAATATAATTGTAACCAAAGTTAAATTGCACCAAAGTTAACCAAAGTTAAAATAATTGTAACCGAAGTTAAATTAATTGTAACCAAAGTTAAAATGCACCAAAGTTAACCAAAGTTAAAATGCACCAAAGTTAACCAAAGTTAAAATGCACCAAAGTTAACCAAAGTTAAAATGCACCAAAGTTAACCAAAGTTAAAATAATTGTAACCAAAGTTAAAATGCACCAAAGTTAACCAAAGTTAAAATGCACCAAAGTTAACCAAAGTTAAAATAATTGTAACCAAAGTTAAAATAATTGTAACCAAAGTTAAAATGCACCAAAGTTAACCAAAGTTAAAATGCACCAAAGTTAACCAAAGTTAAAATGCACCAAAGTTAACCAAAGTTAAAATAATTGTAACCAAAGTTAAATTGCACCAAAGTTAACCAAAGTTAAAATAATTGTAACCGAAGTTAAAATAATTGTAACCAAAGTTAAAATGCACCAAAGTTAACCAAAGTTAAAATGCACCAAAGTTAACCAAAGTTAAAATAATTGTAACCGAAGTTAAAATGCACCAAAGTTAACCAAAGTTAAAATGCACCAAAGTTAACCAAAGTTAAAATAATTGTAACCAAAGTTAAATTGCACCAAAGTTAACCAAAGTTAAAATAATTGTAACCGAAGTTAAATTAATTGTAACCAAAGTTAAAACGCACCAAAGTTAACCAAAGTTAAAATGCACCAAAGTTAACCAAAGTTAAAATGCACCAAAGTTAACCAAAGTTAAAATAATTGTAACCAAAGTTAAAATGCACCAAAGTTAACCAAAGTTAAAATGCACCAAAGTTAACCAAAGTTAAAATAATTGTAACCAAAGTTAAAATTATTGTAACCAAAGTTAAAATGCACCAAAGTTAACCAAAGTTAAAATGCACCAAAGTTAACCAAAGTTAAAATGCACCAAAGTTAACCAAAGTTAAAATAATTGTAACCGAAGTTAAAATGCACCAAAGTTAACCAAAGTTAAAATGCATTGTAATATTTGCAGATTCTGAAATTGGTTGTTGGCCATGTGTTTTAATGCATTTTTCATGTTCAATGAATAGATGCATATTATAATGTATCATAACTGTGGTAACAATAATTCATGAGACCATAATAAGGTGCATTACAAGGCAAACTACTTTTATAAAGCATTATACAAAATGTTGAGCCACGTCACACACATATATTCATACAACACTAGCAGTCGGGAATGTATCTCTAAAGTGCCTCTGCATGAGCTCACGGGGGGCAACGTGTTCCATTTTCCCAAAAACGTGCTAATGAGGACGATAATGAAGCATGACAGACTGATCAGAGGCCAGTGGGTGGAAACAAGACATCAGTTCTTAATACATCACAGAACCAGCTCCTTCCATCAGTGCAACATCATAGTTCTCACCGATCATGTGTCGCTCATGAACTTGCGTGACTGTGGATGATGTTGTTGTCGTCTCACTCGGGTTGTTCTTCACACTTTGTTCTGTAATTTGTGGAATTCCCGTCTCACTGACACAAGCGAGCGGGGAAGTTGCCATGTGTGCATGTTACTGTCAGAACCAGTTTGTGTCACGGGCCCCGAAAATGAACCTCGCCGAAACTCAAAACAGCATGGGGACGATTCGAACGTAGTGTTTCTGATCAGTGCGGGTTCACTGATGCTTAGCTGAGAGAACATGCTGGGGGAGTTATGAAAGAAACAAAAAGATGAATCACGAATTAACCTTCCGCTCACCCATGGGATAACAAAGTTGGAGAATAAAGTTTTGCTTATAAGAAGTGGGGCTGACAAAGTACTGAAAGAGACATGTTCAATAATTGTATCCTTTTTGTAGCGTAAGTGCTAGAAATGCCAAGGTCATCATGGGATTGATTTTCACTGAACATGTGTACTTTGAATGATAAGGTAAAAGTTTCAAATCTAAGTAACTGAAAACCAAATATCTTGAATAGTTGGCAAATTACATGGTTCGGTCTCCATGCATATTAGGGCTGTTGGAACGAATTCCGAAATTCGAATATAATTCGAATATTAAAAAAATCAATACTATTTGAATGCTCAAGTTACTATTCGAATATTTCTTTTATATATATTTAAAAATAAATATATACTTCCGAAGTGACCAGGTGTAAACGGCCCCTTATCGCTTTCTTATTAACAAAAGGAGAGCGCGGGACTAACTTTCGCGTGGCACATTCGCAAGGTCTCGTTCACTAAAAAAATCGTTTAAAAAAATCAATACTATTCGAATGCTAAAGTTACTATTCGAATGTTTCTTTAATATATATTTAAAAATAAATATATACTTCCGAAGTGACCAGGTGTAAACGGCCCCTAAATGTTTATTGTAGTAATGTTAGATGTCCCTCTAGAGGGCGGAACGTGTAACAACAACCACAGGCTGTAGTGGCATTGACGATCGATAATAATGTGTGATGTCGTAAATATTAATAATAGGATAAATTTGAGCATTTAATATTTGAATATTATTCGAATATTACGGAATTCGAATAGTATTATAGAGGAAGATTGACAGCCCTAATGCATATATTGAATTTGTTGTGTTTGTGGTTTACAGTTACAGTCTCAGTGGTGGGAACGGTCAGTTCTCCATTAACCCGTCCACTGGCTTGATCATCACCAGTTCCCTGCTGGATCGCGAGTCGCGAGCCAGTTACCAGTTGCTGGTGGTGGCATCGGACGGTGGACAACCCACACCGCTCTCCAGCTCAGCCACAGTATCCGTGGTGGTGTCCGACATCAATGATAACCCTCCCCGGTTTCACCATCATCCATACGTCACACATATCCCTGCTTCCACTTCTACAGGTGCGTCTTCTGTGGCAGGAGTTTAAGGTTTCTTTGAGACTCATCAGCATCTAATCACTTCTCTTGTGTTGTTGGCAGGCTCACTGGTCTTTGCGGTCACAGTAACAGATGAAGATTACGGCTCGAACGCTCAACTTCACTACTCGCTCACCGGGCGCAATTCAGAAAAGTTCAAGATTGACCCGATTAGAGGTGCCATCACCGCCAATGAAAAACTCACCGGGAGTTCAGAGGTCACCTTCACAGTACACGTAAAAGATGGAGGCACCAACCCCAAAACCGACAGCACGACAGTTACAGTTCGCTTCGTTACTGGAGGAGACTTCCCCCATATTAGACTCAAGGAGAAATCTTTCACCTTCCCAGAAAACCAACCCACTAACACTGTTGTAACAAAGGTGACCGGCTCATCGCCCAGGGCAGGTCCTTTGTCGTACTATATTGCGAGTGGAAACCTGGACAATGCATTCCACATAGATCAACTTTCAGGAGAGCTGTCTATCAAAAATCCTCTGGACTTTGAGAATATTGCCAAGTACGTCTTGTGGATTGAGGCCCGAGACCAAGGCTTTCCTCCTTATTCGGCCTATGAGAAAGTAGAGATCGGAGTGCTGGACGTTAATGACAACCATCCTGTTTTCAAGCAAGAGCCATTCCATGCTGAGATTCTTGAAAACCTCTCACCTCAACGTGTGCTCATAGTCTCTGCATTCGACCAGGACAGCGGACCAAACGGGCAACTGGACTTCGCAATCATTGACGGCAACAAAGAAAACAGCTTTAGCATCAACCGAGCGACCGGCGAGATCCGCACGACGCGACCGCTGGATCGAGAGAAGGTCGCTCAGTATTCTTTGAGGGTGAAGGCGACGGATAGAGGCAGCCCTCCGAAAAGCACGGCAGTCAATGTTTTGATCAGCGTGCTGGACGTTAATGATAATGCACCCAGATTCTCCAAAATCTTCAGTGCCACTGTACCCGAAAACGCTCCAGTGGGCTTCACCGTGACCCGAGTAACCACCACCGACGAGGACGCAGGAGCTAACGCTATAAGCCGATACTCCATCAGCGACGCGAGCATTCCCTTCATCATCCACCCCAGCACAGGAGACATCACTATCAGTAGACCTCTGAACCGAGAGGACACGGACCACTACATTGCCAAAGTCTCAGCACATGATTCAGGATGGGCGGTTAGCACAGACGTCACGATATTTGTGACAGACGTGAACGACAACGCCCCAAGATTTAGCAAACCGTCATATTACCTAGACTATCCTGAGCTGATGGAGGTTGGATCAATTGTGACTCAAGTCTCCGCCACAGATCCGGACGAGGGATTCAACGGTAGAATATTTTACTTCATCAGATCCCAAACAGAGTACTTCCGAATCAACTCCAGCTCTGGCGAGATCTTCATCAAACAGCAGCTCAGGTATCAAAACTCCAGTGGCCACAGTAACGTCAACGTAAACCGGCATAGTTTCATCGTCACCGCTTCAGACAGAGGCATCAAGCCGCTCTTGAGCGAAACCACAGTTATTATAAATGTCGTTGATAGCAATGATAACCCCCCCATGTTCGAATCTTCTTTTTACTTCACCCCTGTAACTAAAAGTGTCAAAGTCGGCACCAAACTCCTCAAGGTCACAGCCCATGATCAGAAGGACTTTGGCCTGAACTCTGAAATAGAGTACTCAGTATCCGGAGGCAACAGTTCAAGCAAGTTCCGCTTGGATAAACAAACTGGATCAGTTACAGTAGCGTCCTCACTCACTGCAGAGACCAATAAAGTTTACCTGCTTGAAATAACAGCAAGCGACAAAGGGAACCCTCCGTTGTCCGCTAAGACAACAGTCAGAATAGCTGTTACAGAAGAGAACCATCACACTCCAGAGTTTTCGCAGAACCAAGTAACAATCACCGTGTCTGAAGGTCTGGCTGTCGGCACGGCCATCCGCACCCTATCAGCACGAGATAAGGACAAGGACAAGCAAATGAATGGCCTGATTACATACAACATCTCCTCGGGTAATGACGACGGCTTGTTTTCAGTTCACAGTCAGACTGGAGTTTTATCCCTGGCAAGGCCACTGGATTACGAGACAAAACAGAAGCATGAACTCCGAGTTTCTGCAACAGATGGAGGGTGGATTGCCAAAACAAGCTATGTTACAGTTAACGTCCATGTTACGGACGTAAACGACAACCCTCCGGTGTTTGACCCTGTCGAGTACTTCCCAGTCGTGCAGGAGAATGTTCCCAGTGGCACTACTGTCGTGAAAATGAACGCAACGGATAAAGACTCCGGGCCAAATGCCCTGATGGCATACGTCATTCAGTCATCAGACAGTGACTTGTTCATTATCGACCCCAATACAGGAATCATCACCACTCAAGGCTTCCTGGACTATGAAGCCAAACAGGTGTATCACCTGACCGTCAAAGCCTTTAACGTTCCAGACGAAGAACGATGCAGCTTCGCATATGTTAACATTCAGCTGAAAGGCGCTAATGAGTACGTCCCTCGTTTTGTGTCAAAGCAATACTACTTTGAGGTCTCAGAGGCGGCACCGAAAGGCACAGTCATCGGGGAGGTGTTCGCTAGCGACAGAGACTTGGGAGAAGATGGCGTGGTGTATTACTTGATTTTTGGCAGAAGCAGAAAAAGGGGTTTTAGCATTAACAAAAAGACAGGCCAGATCTACGTGTCAGGACCACTCGATCGTGAAAAAGAAGAAAAGATTTCTCTCAAAGTCTTGGCTAAGAATGCAGGCAGCATATTAGGGGCAGATATTGACGAGGTGCTTGTGAACATCACAGTTCTAGATGCCAACGATCCTCCAGTATTTACCCAGGAACTCTACGATGTTCAGGTTAACGAGGGACTGTCTCCTGGTGGCCTGGTTACGTTTGTCAGTGCCGAGGACTCGGATTCTGTCCCTAGCTGGAGCAGATTCACCTACGCCATTGCTGCCAACTATGAAAGAAGCACTTTCACCATCAATCCTCAGACTGGACAGGTGTCTGTGGCATCAGAACTGGACCGGGAAGCCATCCCCGTGTACAACCTCACCATCCTGGCTGTAGACTCAGGTTCTCCTGCTGCCACCGGCAGTGCCGTTTTAATCGTGACCCTGGAGGACATTAACGATAATGGACCGACTTTGGTGACTACAAGTGGGGAGGTGATGGAGAACCAAAGAGCAGGAACACCCGTGATGACGCTCGGTTCAAGTGATCCAGATCTTGCTCCGAATCAAGGCCCGTTCTTCTACAGCCTAGTCAACACTGGAGCAGCATCCAACTACTTCACCCTCAGTCAAACTGGTGAGCTGACCACCAACAGGGAGATCGACAGAGAGCAGATTAGTGATTTCTACCTCTCTGTGATCATCAAAGATTCTGGTACTCCTCAGATGTCCTCGACCGGAACCGTCCACATCAAAGTCAATGATCAGAACGATAATCCCTCAGAGTCCCGCTCTGTGGAGATCTACGTCCATTATTTTGGAAATATGTTCCCTGGAGGATCACTGGGGGTGGTGAAGCCACAGGATCCAGATATACAAGACACGTTCCAGTGTTCCCTGACTCCACCGGCGGCTGCCCTCTTTAGCATTCCCACGGGTACCTGTGACCTCAGCTCGAACGCTCGCTCCACAGACGGCACTTTTGATTTATCAGTGCGTAGCAGTGATGGCGTCCATGATGCCGTCAACAGCCATGTCCGTGTGTTCTTCGTTGGATTCAATAATGCCACAGTGGACAATAGCATCCTTATACGTGTAGCATCCCAAAGCGCAAGCGATTTCCTTACCAATCACTACCTCAGTTTCCTGCGCATCGCCAACTCACAGCTAGCCGGTTTAGGCACCGGAGTGCAGATTTATGGGGTGTTTGAACTCAACAACAGCACTTTCTTGATGGCAGCGGTCAAGCGCGGACATGGGCAGTACGTCAATCCGAGTGGAGTGGCCACTTTCTTCCAGAGCATCAAGGAAATTCTGCACAGACAAAGTGGAGTTAAGATCGACTCCATGGACCACGATCCCTGCTCCCACAATCCGTGTCAAAACGGGGGCAGTTGCAAGAGGCGCCTGGCTGTTGGACCAGACATGAAGACTGAGGAGAGCGTCCCGATCATTCTCGTGTCGAATCGGCCCCTACAGCCATACGCCTGTAACTGCAGGCCCGGATATGCCGGTGCCCTCTGCGAGATGGACATTGACGAGTGCCAGCCGACACCTTGCCACAATGGTGGAACTTGCCACAACTTGGTGGGGGGATTCTCTTGCTCCTGTCCTGAAGGTTTCACTGGGATGGCCTGTGAGAGGGACGTCAACGAGTGCCTTTCAAACCCCTGCCAGAATGGGGCGCTATGCCAGAATTACCCCGGGGGATTTAACTGCCTGTGCAAGTCTGGATTTGCAGGTACAGTACTTCACCAGTACACACAACCGCAGATGTTAGGCCAGAAGTTTGTTAACATTTCAGGCCAAGAAAAATATTTGCTTCTGAGTAATTGGAGGGGTGTTATAACCCAAGCATACAGTGGCCTTTGCCAAATGCAGTTTGCTTTTAGGGTCACAGACTGGGAGGTATCAGCTATGATGCAGATCAACTTGTCATGTTTACTTTAATAAAACGAGATGCTCAAATTCTCACCCTAATAAGGATATGGCTGTAAACCGCCTTCAGATTTCACCTGTGCTGTGCAGTTTTGTGCAGTTTTGGCATTGAAGACAACGTCATAGGAACAAATCTGCATTCATTTTGTATCAGGTTATTGTGTTGAATGTAGCATCTCCCATGTTTTTAAATACAATTTGTGTATATGAATATGACTCTATGTCTGTGATTGTTGACTTGGGGAAACCATGTGTGAGAGCCTTAGCTTGAATCGGCTCTGTTTGGGCAGGTGTTGGCTGTAGCTTTTGGACATTGCTTTCAAAACGGAGCCTTAACAGAAGTTTTGACTCATTATGATTCTTTTCTTATTCTGATCATAACAAATGACTGCAGTGCGTTCACATCGGAGGCCCCAGATAAATGAGGCGGCTAGAGAATTACACCAATTGACTTACAGTAGTGTGCATGCCCTCCAGCTGAACCCCACACTTCCCGTTTGGCCAGTGGTGATGGAGTTTTTGTACTTCGTGCCATTTGTTTTATAGCACCACATTCGGGGAGCAGATCTCAACTTAAGTTTTTGCTTGATCATTTGTGTGTCCAGACATCCTGTTGTTGTCATAGCGTATTTGTGTGTGTTTTATGGGTCTCCCAGAACCTTATAACAGACTTTCACCCTCTCTTTCTTAGAAACGTGGGTCCGTTTACAAGGTGTAAGAGTTCAGACTGTTTGTATTAGAAAGATAAAGTGCACCAGAGATGAGAGAGAGAGAAAAAAACCACAGGGGGTTCTGGGAGCCCCATGTGAGAACAGTCATTTTTGTGTGTGTCGTGCTCACCTCATTGTTTTCATTGGTGTTGTTTCATGAATTCAGGGAAAGCCTGTGACTCCATCATCAATTACTGTGAGTGTAACCCCTGTTTTAATGGGGGTTCCTGCCAGAACCGGGTGGAAGGCTATTACTGTCACTGTCCTTTTGGTAAGTCATCATTTGAGCCTAAGGACTAGTTCAGGGTCCTACAAATCTGAACTGTGTGTGTGTGAGAGAGAGAGACTGTGCAGAAACAAATGTGTTGTAGATTACTGAAAATGAATTGCGGTGTGAATTTGTCAGTTGACACGTACGGTAAATGCTCAACCTTTTTTTGCCTGTGTGTTGTACCGTGAATGTCACGGGTCGCCATGCATTTTTCACTGCAAGAAATTCTTTCACCGCAGACGGACCGTAAATCACTCTCTCTCCGCAGGTGTGTTTGGAAAGCACTGTGAACTGAACAGTTATGGATTCGAGGAGCTCTCCTACATGGAGTTCCCCAGCCTCGACCCCAACAACAACTACATCTACATTAAGTTTGCCACGTTGAAGGAAAACGCCTTGCTCTTGTACAATCACGACAACCAGACCGGCGACAAGGCCGAGTTCTTGGCCCTTGAGATCCTCGAAGGCCGAATGCGGTTCTCGTTTAACTTAGGGAGCGGCACTTACAAGCTCATGACGACCATCAGGGTCTCGGACGGCCAATTCCACACCGTCATCGCCAGGAGGGCAGGAATGGTGAGTCTGTCTCTCTGTCTATCCATTCGTTGACATGAGGTCATGAAGATGTCTCTCAGGTTTGCTGGAATTGGGAATAATTTGGTGCAGTTGTTTTTGTAAGGCTTCTTGATCATTTGGATTGAGTTGTATGCATCTGAGATAGCCTAAACTCTTTGATCACAGTCAGATCCCAGCCGTCTGTAGTCAAGGTCAAGTCAGCTTCATTTATCCAGCGCTTTTTACAACATAGAGCTTTTAAAGCAGCTTTACAGAGATGAGTTCAGTGATGGTTCATTTTTGATGTAAAAAAGTTGCTGTAATGTCATTGTCTAGCTCAGTTTAGTTCTCATATAATGGTGTCAATGCGGGAGATCAATAATAGTGTTGAATATTAACCGTCAGGTGCTCTTCGGTCATTTCGAAAAAATTTTCTGTTTTGAATTTTTAAAAATCACAGCTTCATTGGAATGTTACGAAACTTGGTGACTATTATGGGATTGGGTATGTGAACACACAAAAAAATTGAGGTCTTGATCTGAGCATGCTAAGTGTCTTAAAAAAATGAGTCACACTTGTGGTCTTTGGTCAAAAATGACCCCCATAGGAAATGAATGGGAAATTGTAAAAAATGAAAAAAAAAAGAAGATTTTTTTGTCAATTTTTTTATAAGAAATAGTTTTTGAGATTGTTTCAACTATATATTCAAATCCACCAACAGCAACAACAAAAAAATGTGTTCATAAACATCTGGGGAATTCACATGCCTAGTGGTCTAGTGGTCACACCATGATTCTACGCCTTTTCTCTATACTGTAACCAGATGGTGCTAATTTTCTTCAACAATATTTTTTTTCTGAAGGCCTAGACTCTATATTAAACTAAAATACTGCATTAATAATTTTTTGAAAAAAATAATATATATATAGAAAAAAATAGATATTTTCCATGGCAAAAATAAACCATAAATATTGCATAAATATTAATAAATTCAATTGAATTGTCTCAAAATACTAAATTAAAAAGAATAAATATTATAGAACAAAAATAAATTGCATTGGTTTTACTGGGATGGAGAAAGTTTCATTTTTAGGTGTCCGGTCACTTTTGACCGGGAAGATGACAAGTGTGACTCCGAAACGAAGAGCACCTGAGGGTTAAACGAAATGTTACATGCTTTACTGCAACACCATTGTGTGATCCAACGAATGTTCCCTGAAAACCGGGCTGAAGGTTTCGTGGGCCTCACCGAAGGCCGTCGTGAGAACCCGGTCCCTACGGTGCAATAAAGAGAACCTGATCTGTGTGTTTGGAGAAGCGGATGTGGGTCACTTCGGTGGTTCTGTAGGGCCGTTTTCTTTTTTCTTTCTTTTCTTTCTAGACGTGAGCTTGAGCAGATGTTAAAGTCATACATGGCCCCTTGTTTTCCCCCGTGGAGAGAGCCGAACTCTGACAGTCAAGGGTACTTTTGTTTAGTTAAGATGTCCTAGTTTACCCCACAGCCAGATGCGCTGGATTCTGGCTCGCCGCCCCGAGCTCATGGTTTCTCTGTTTACAGGAGAGTCCGAGTTTATCGAGAGCTGGTCTACTGCCACGTTTTTACTCTTCACTTGTTTCTAGTTTGTGTGTCGCAACATACAAGGTTGATGGATTATAAATAGAAAATTAGAGATCTGCTTGCACACCCACACGCTGCATGTGTTTCCAAACGCCCTCCACAAACGCAGCTCAGAGCCAGAGATCTTTAAACACTCAGACTGAAGGCTCTTTGGGCTCAGGTGGGACCGTTTCAGAGCATCAACACGACTGATCCTCAAGTTCAACACACTCGTCTCTATACCGGCGTGACAATCTCCAACCAGGGGAACTGGATAATATTCTGATCCAGTCTGACCTCTGACCTGTAATGCTCCTGAATCATAATCACACTGTTGGTTCGTTGGCCAGAGGAGAACTGAGCGACAAGGTTTTATTTCCTCCACTGATGGAGTTTTGGTTCCTGTCGCTGTTGGCTTTTGTCTCGCTTAGTTGGGGAGATTTAATTTAATATTCAACACTATTATTGATCTCCTGCATTGACAGCATTATATGAGAACTGAACTGAGCTGGGCGATGACATCACGGTTTTCTCCAAAGCGGCTATATATTTATTAGGGCTGGGAAACGATAAATCACGATTAATCGCATCCAAAATAAAAGTTTGTGTTTACATAATATGTGTGTGTGTGGTGTGTATAATTATTTTGTATATATAAATACCCACACATGCATGTATATATTTAAGAAATATTTGAATGTATATACTTTATATATATTTATACACAATTAATATTATGTGTAAATATAAATATATGAATATATTAAGCACACATTTTTCTTGAATATATACATGCATGTGTGTGTATTTATATATACAAAATAATTATACACACTACACACACATATATTATGTAAACACAAACTTTTATTTTGGATGCGATTAATTGCGATTAATCGTTTCCCAGCCCTAATAAATATATATATATATATATATATATATATATATATATATATATATATATATATATAAATGAACTAACTAATAACTTTTTTACAACAAAAATGAAGCATCACTGAACTTACTTAAAGGGATACTTCACTTTTTTGGGGAAATAGGCTCATTCTCCAACTCCCCCAGAGTTAAACAGTTGAGTTTTAGCATTTTCGAATCCATTCAGACAATTTTCTGATATTTAGAAGAATATCAGACACCAGACTTCCCACTGACGTCCATAGTAGGAGAAAAAATATTCATAGTACGCCCTGATCAAGCCCCGGAAGTGACAGTGGAAACGCGGCCAATGACTTCCATAGTAGGAAAAATATATATACTATGGAAGTCAATGGGACCAGAAAACTGTCTGGTGTCTGATATTCTTCTAAATATCAGAAAATTAAATGAATGGATTCGAAAACGGTAAAACTGAACTGTTTAACTCTGGGGGAGTTGGAGAATGAGCCTATTTAAAAAAAGCGGAGTATCCCTTTAAGCTGGACTGTGATAATATTTTCGTCTGGAAAAGTACTTTGCTCCGTTATTTTCATGCTATCTCTGTAAAGCTGCTTTGAAACACTCTGTATTGTAAATAGCACTATATATATATATATAAATAAAGCTGAGTTGACTTTACTAAAGTGCTTTTGATACTTTTAGTCGTGTCCTCTGTGAGAAAGGTTTGCAGAAGCGTGTGGAAGCCGAGCGAGTGAGTTTAGTCTTTGTGGAGACGGTGATGCGATGTCCAGACGCCCGGGTCAGCTTTAGCAGACAAACACTGCAGACGGGTTTCCATTGTTAGAGCAGGAGTTTCTGTTTATAGGCTGAGATTCCTCCACACCGGAAGTGAAGTGTGTGGATTATCCGGACGTGTATGAGGTCACGGCTCTGAGAGCTCGTTCCCCCTCAGAATGTCTTGTGATAATTTATTTACCAGCGTCTGGGTGTCGTTTTTATCCCGGAGTCTTAGGACAGTTTCATCCGAGGAGCTCCGCTGGCTCACGGAGGAGGATAATCCACAAACACACGGCTGATAAAGAATTGTAGGCTTATGAAAAACTCAACAAATACACAGAATTATTTACGTACTTTAATGCAAAAATGCACAGATAGAAGTGGAATAAACTTACAGTCAAATAAAGCTGATCTCTAATCTAGCAGAAACTGTCCCTGTTGAACACAAACATTTAACTGTGTGTGTGTGTGTGTGTGTGTTAAAGGCGGCGTCTCTCACTGTTGATCTGTGTGGAGAGGAACAGGAATCGGGATACTGCGCCGTCAGCAACGTGGCCGTTCACACAGACTGGTGAGAAACACACACACTCAAATATGAACTCGTTTATTTATTTATTGCTCCATGGTAAAAACACAAAACAGTTCATTTCATTTCATTGTCTTCTTTACATAATTTACATTGCCATGTGCAAAAGGGAGCTGAAAGAAGATAATATATATATATATATATATATATATATATAAAATCTTATAATATCTGTCCCCTATTTGATGTCATTAATATACATAATTAGTGCTGTGCAATGATTAATCGTTTAAAAATAAAAGTTTGTGTTCACATAATAGATGTGTGTGCTGTGTATAATTATATACACATATTTGCGATCCAGAAGTATTGGCATGTAAATACTGTAAATACATAATCTATATTTTATACATGAATAACACATTTTCTTAAATATATGCATGCATGTTATAATTATACCCAGCACACACACATCTATTATGTAAACACAAACTTTTATTTTGGATGCGATTAATCGCAAGTAATCTTTGTGTGTTGTGTCTGTCAGGATCCTGGATGTCCAGCCGAACCGTGTGTCCGTCGGCGGCGTCCGCTCGATCGAAGCGCTCCTGCACCGCAGAGGTCAGGTCGACACGCACGACTTCGTCGGATGCATCATGGAGTTCGCCGTCAACGGGCGTCCGCTGGAACCGTCTCAAGCTCTGGCGTCACACGGCATCCTGGACAGGTCCGTCACACACACACACACACACACACACACACACACACACACACACACACACACACACACACACACACACACAGACTGTGGCTCTGACATCAGTGAAGCTCTTTTGCAGATATGCTAATGTTGGTCTCTGGTGTTGCTGAGATGTTCCCCGCTGAAGGTGTGTGTGTGTGTGTGTGTCTCGTCCACAGATGTCCCAGGATGGAGGGTGTGTGTGTGTCCGAGCCCTGCAGACACGGAGGGACGTGTGTGGACATGTGGTCGTGGCAGCAGTGCCAGTGTGCCGAGGGCTTCACCGGAGCCGTGTGTGAGAAGTGTGAGTTTGGTGGATAATCTGCTTTATTCACATTTGCACATTTTCCTGACGCTTTTATTATATTCATCATGAATCCGTATATATAATATACTTTTGCTGATAATTTACTCACCCCCGTGTCATCCAAGATGTCCATGTCTTTCTTTCTTCAGTGGAAAAGAAATGAAGGTTTTTGATGAAAACATTCCAGGATTTTCTCCATATAATGGACTTCAATGGGGTCCAAACGGTTCAAGGTTCTAAGACAGTTTCAGTGCAAACTGTTCAAAGGGCTTTAAACGATTCCAGACGATGAATAAGGGTCTTATCAAGCGAAACGATCGCTCATTTAATAAATAAATAACAAAGTTTAAGTTTTATAAGCTCAAATGCTCGCCGTGCTCTGTTCTGTGACGCGCGTTCGTGACTCTCCTGTTCGAATCTTTTTCTGAGTCATTTGGTTCATTTAACGAACGAACTGACTCAGAAAAAGATTTGTTTATTTTAATGATTTTCTTCATATAATGGATTTCAATAGGGTCCAAAAGAGAGTTTCAGTGCAAACTGTTCTTTAAACGACTCCAGACGATGAATAAGGGTCTTATCAAGCGAAACGATCGCTCATTTAATAAATAAATAACAAAGTTTAAGTTTTATAAGCTCAAATACTCGCCTGTTCTGTTCTGTGATGCACGTTCGTGACTCTCCTGTTCACCAAAACAAACAAATCTTAAAGTCCTTTGAACAGTTTGCACTGAAACTCTCATTTGGATCTTGAACCGTTTGGACCCCATTGAAGTCCATTATATGGAGAAAATCCTGGAATGTTTTCATCAAAAACCTTCATTTCTTTTCCACTGAAGAACGAAAGACATGGACATCTTGGATGACATGGGGGCGAGTGGATTATCAGCAGAAGTTTTTTTTAAAGTGAACTACTCCTTTAAGGACATCAAAAATCCAGAAAGGTGTACAATATGGGACCTTTAAAAAGCGTGTCATCAAACAAACATAAATATTTGCTAGAGTTCCATTTGCTAGAGAAACAAAATAGTGTATCCTAACTAGAACTAACTTTATCTGGACAGTAACTTTCTTCTAGAGTGTAAAGCTGCTGTGAAACTCTCCATGAGTGTAAGTGAGGTCTCTCGTGTGTCTCTCAGACATCTCGGCGGACACGGCTCTGTCTCTGGACGGGTCTGGGCGTCTGGACTATGGGTTGAGTCAGAGCCGTAAGAGGGACGTGTTGTTGCTGCGGGCCCCGGGCGGCCCCGTACATGAGTACAGCAGTCTGGAGCTGAAGTTCCGCACGCGCAGCGGATCCGGGACGCTCGTGCACGCTCAGGAGAGCTACAACTACACCAGCGTCAGGGTGAGAGTCACGACTGGAACAACACACACGCTAAATATCCAGATCACCTTTATTATGATACACTCTACACATCCTCACGTGACGACGCGCGCATTTTCATTTACTCACCATACTTTGATTTTTGCCAAAAAAAAAAAAATAGCTTTGCCTAAATTATACATTATACATAAAAAACACACATTAAATTAACTGTAATTTTTTAATTACAGTTTGATTGATATTACTTGGAATGCGCAAAAAAAAAAAAAAAAAAAACATGGACCAAGAACAGACTTATCTAGGCTGTGAAACGATTAATGGCGATTAATCGCATCCGAAATAAAAGTTTGTGTTTACATAATATATGTGTGTGCACTGCGTATAATTATATATATATATATTTATATAAATACACACACATGCATGTATACTTAAGAAAAAAAACATTTATTTATAAAATATTTATATTTATATATAATATAAATTATATATATATTAGGGCTGTCAAACAATTAATTGTGATTAATCGCATTCAAAATAAAAGTTTGTGTTTACGTAATATATGTGGGCGTGGTGTGTATAATTATTTTGTATATATAAATACACACACATGCATGTATATTTAAGAAAAAAATATTATTTATATATAAAATACTTATATTTATATATTATATAAATTATATATAAATCTATATACAGAATATACATGAAAATATTTCTTAAATATATACAAGCATGTGTGTGTATTTATATATATATAATAATTATACACACCACGCCCACATATATTATGTAAACACAAACTTTTATTTTGGATGCGATTAATCACGATTAATCGTTTTGACAGCCCTAATTTATACATAATTAATATTATGTATAAATATAAATATTTGATATATTAAGAACACATTTTCTTAAATATATACATGCATGTGTGTCTATTTATATATATAAAATTATCATACACACTACGCCCACATATATTATGTAAACACAAACTTTTATTTTGGATGCGATTAATCGCGATTAATCGTTTCACAGCCCTAATTTTTGCAAATGAACAAATGACCTGTTCTGTTGTAAATGTCCAGTTACAATTTTCTAAGCGTTTAATTAAATGTCATGGCATATTTTTTGGTAGATAAAACATTTGTGAGTTAATTAAAATGTAACTGGTTGTGTAAACTTGCCGCATGATATCTAAGTATCCTATCAAATATTGTCCTATCATAACACACCATTCATACATCAGTGATAATCTTATTTATTCCGCTTTCTGATAATCTGTGCATCTACATTTAAAAAGATTTGACTGGTTTTGTGTTCCGGGGTCACAGATGATATGGTATGGTGGTGAACTGTCCGATTACACCCTTAGTAAGAGTGTGTGTGGCTCTCGGCCAGCTGAACTCGCTCGCCCTCCTCTCTCACTGCATCTGAATAGTGAGAGCTACTCACACACACACACACACTCAGCGTAAATCACAGCACAGTGTGTCACACATCTCAGATTTGGCAGGATGGATTTCCTCTTCCAGATTCTGTAGGTCTTTAAATCAGTTTTCCTCTCCGCTGCACTTCTGCTTTTTTCGCACAAGATTATTTTTCCGTTTCAGTAATGAATCCATCAGATCATCACATGACACAAACACACTTCTGTTGCAAATCCCTGAACTAACTACGTCCTGTACCAATTGAATTAGGGTATCATAGATGCAAGAGACAGTGCTATTTTATACTGTTATAGTATTTATTAATGTTTGGAATTAGCTTTTTTATGTTTAGATTTCATTTATAATAAGTTTAGTTTATTGTTTTTTTTTTAATTTGTCAGTTGCACATTTTAGAACATATTTAAATGATTATATTTAGTTTAATTTCTAATTATTTATTGTGTGTGGGCATCTCTCCTTTTTTATCTCTAGTTATCTTTATTATTATTTTTAGTTTTAGTAATTTTACAACTTGCTTCATTTAGTTACCAAGGCAACATTTATCCATCTAATATTTGTATTTTGTTTTACTTCAGCTAAAGTTTAGTAGTTTTAGTTAACAACAATACTGCTTACTCAGATCACTTATTTTTGTCTAATAATTTTGTCTAAATTGCATGAGTGTTTTACTGAGAAGGCAATCCCAGAATGCACTGTGATGAGCTCAGTTTGGAAAAAAGGCAATATTATTAATAATTACATTATATTATATATATATATATATATATATATATATATATATATATATATATATATATATATATATATATGAAGAGTTCAGATGCAAAAGCCTCTAAATGCCATTTGAAATTTTCTTCTAAAATGATCATTTTTATCAAGCTTGTATATTTAAATTCAGTAATTTCACTTAAATTGCAATGAAGATTACCTATTAATTGTCATTTAAGTGAAATTACTGAACTTCAATATATAAGCTTGACAAAAATGATCATTTTAGAAGAAAATTTCAAATGGCACTTAGAGGCTTTTGCATCTGAACTCTTCATATATTAATAATTAAAATACATTTTGATTGGTTTAGTTAAACCTGAATTTGGAACAGAGCTGATCTGAATTTGTTCTGACTGTAGAAATGCTTTAAGTTGCAGCACATCATCCTGCTTCTGTCTGAAATATACAAATAATAAATAAATGATATATATAAATAAAATAATATGAAATAATATAAATATAATATATAAATAAATGTGAACTGAACTGTCTCTCTCTCTCGGTCTCAGCTGAAGAATGGCCTTCTGCAGTACGTGTCTGACGCCGGAGTCGCCGGGAAGGTGGAGAGGATTGTGGGAGATGTGGTTCTGTCAGACGGTCAGTGGCACACACTGTTGCTTCAGAGAAACGGATCGTCCACCGTCCTGCGGATCGACCAGTCCAGCTCTAAAGTTATTCTGCACAACACACAGGACTTCGGAGGGATCGACGTACACACACTGTCTCTCGGCGGCGTCCCGGCCCGACCCACTCAACAGAAAACCAGCCCGGGTCAGTTCCCATCAGTCCACACTCCGGATAAACTCTTATATTTATATATATTGAGGCCTTAAAGGGACAGTTCACCCCAAAATGAAAACTCTTGTTAGTAATGACTCTCCCTCATGTTGTTCAACCCCGCAAGACTTTCATTCTTTCAGAACACAAATTAAAATATTTTATTAAATATGTATATATATATATATATATATATATATATATATTATGGCTGGGAAACGATTAATCGCATCCAAAATAAAAGGTTGTGTTTACATAATATATGTGTGTGTAGTGTGTATAATTATTTCGTATATATAAATACACACACATGCATGTAAACATTTAAGAAATATTTGCATGTATATACTTTATATATATTTATACAAAATTAATATTATACATAAATGTAAATATTTGATATATTAATAACACATTTTTCTTAAATATATACATGCCTATGTGTGTATTTATATATACAAAATAATTATTCACACTACACACACATATATTATGTAAAAACAAACTTTTATTTTGGATGCGATTAATCGGGATTAATCGTCTCCCAGACATATATATATATATATATATGAAGAGTTCAGATGCAAAAGCCTCTAAGTGCCATTTGAAATTCTCTTCTAAAATGATCATTTTTATCAAACTTGTATATTTAAGTTCAGTAATTTCACTTAAATGTCAATGAAGATTACCTATTAATTGTCATTTAAGTGAAATTACTGAACTTAAATATACAAGCTTGATAAAAATGATCATTTTAGAAGAAAATTTCAAATGGCACTTAGAGGCTTTTGCATCTGAACTCTTCATATATATATATATATATATATACTATATTATATTAAATCTGAGACCTGGATTGAAACTTGCCGGCCAAGAAAAGTTATTAAAGACATGGTTAAAATAGTCCGAGTGACAACAGTGGCTCAACCTTAAGGGACGAGAATACTTTCTGTGCTCAAAAAACACCCAAAATAATAACTTTATTCAACTATTCAGTTCATGTAGTGTAAGAGCGCAGCGTTTCTGTGTCATACATCACATGACTAGCGTCGACCAATAGTAGGCCTGCATGGGACGTACACTACGTGAACACTACATTACAACCCATCTTTGATCATCAAATTCAAGTTTTTCCTTGAAAATTGTCTTCATGCCTTAAAATATCTTGAATGTAACTCGACACCCTGGCCTTATTTAGTATGCATGGTTCTATGAATATGCAAATGAGCCCCGCCTCCACTCACTCTCTCAGCTCAGAGATCCACTGGTTGACGATCACACGTTGATCTGATTGGTTACAAGGTGGTTTGTGATGTCAGAAACACCAGCGATTTCACAGCGTGTTTTTGAGACTGTCTTTGATTCACTGCAGTTTTAATTTATGAATTTGCTTGCCGTGAAAATAGCATTATGACATTAAAACACCAAACAACCAATAATCCCAGTAATATTTGTACTGTAAGCAGCTTTCAATAAAATGTAAATATTTTAATCTGCTGAAATGACAATGACATAATTCCATGTTAATTACGAACTAAACATATTTAGCAGTGACTCGCGGGCGGCGTATGCGTCACAGTTTGGCGCAGTCCCTCAGATTTTCTGCATGAATCAAACCTCGGGAGTGTTTTTCCTCTACGAGTGAAAGCGACAGGAGAGAGTTCAGAGAAAGTGTGTGTGTGTGTGTGTTTGTGTGCTAACTAGGTTAGACAGAGGACTGCCAACAGGAAAAAATGTCTGAACTTTCCTCTGCAGGACTCGCACAGGGCAGAACCACTGTCCATTAAAAACACTTCAGACACTCACAGAGAGAAAAGACACGACGTTTAGCCTGCGATAAGACTGGAATCTTTATTAGAGCTCCAGACAGGCTGTGTGAGATGTGTTCAGTGAGTCTCATAGGAAAGCTCAACTGTTTTGCTGAACTCTCATTCTCAGATGTTTTTCCCTGAGAAAAAGACCCAGTAGGTGTCTATAGTTTCTGAAGATATCACAATGTCTCAAATTTACCAAAGATCTCAATATGAACATACTCTGAGCTGTAATTTGGTCAATTGACTCATTTGTCTCAGAGGTTAAATGAGCAAAAAGATCACCTGCTAATGTTCTTATGTGGTTAAATTGAACTGTTGGGTTGTAACCTACTTTTTAGAAGAATAAATCAAAATTAGGGCTGTCAAAACGATTAATCGCGATTAATCGCATCCAAAATAAAAGTTTGTGTTTACATAATACTGTATATGTGTGTGCACTGTGTATAATTATTTTCTATATATATAAAAACACACATGCATGTATATTTAAGAAAATGATTTATATATAAAATATTTATATTTATATAAATATAAATATTTTATATATAAATAATATTTTATGGATTTATATCTAATTTATATTATAATATAATATAAATTAGATATAAATCCATATACAGAATATACATGAAAATATTTCTTAAATATATACATGCATGTGTGTGTATTTATATATCTAAAATAATTATACACAGTGCCCCCACATATATCATGTAAACACAAACTTTTATTTTGGATGCGATTAATCGCGATTAATCGTTTTGACAGCTCTAATCAAAATATAAAATAAAATTTTCTTAAGGTAAACGTATTTTGTGCACTAAAGGTCATGCCGTTTCTGGATTCAATGGCTGAAAGAGAGAGAACAAAAAATAGAATTGGGCCGATACGCTTTCCCCCTTTAATAAACAGAACCAAATGTTTTCGTTTTGAATGGGGCATAAATTCAATAAACATCAATTTACATTGTTGACTGTTCGTTGTTAGGCAACATGATAGTGCAGGTCTGAATCAGTGACATCAAGATTTTTCCCAGATGTCGTAGTCTTAATAGGTTGCATTTTTGGCTTGCAGGATACTTGTGTGGAAGGGAAGAGTCTGTTTCTCTTCCTGCTGATGTAAAAACGACATTTGTTGATGTGTTTTCCAGGGGGAGAGTTTTGTTCTACGTTGGCCTATGCTACAGCAATCAGAAACCCAAACAAAATGTCTCCCTGTGTAGCGTTAAACTAAGCAATGTCCATTTCTGCAAGTCGATCTCATTTCTTTGTCATGTTGTGGAAGCGCTGGTCTCTCGTTGATTGACTCGCAGCGTAAAATTATGCAATTTGCATCTTATTTTGTCCAAAAATCTGGCCTCTTAGATAATTACGTCTTCAATTGGGTCAAAATGCGGCTGCTAGACTTAAAAAAAAAACAGCATACACCCATTTTAGCCTCACTTCATTGGTTGCCTGTGTGAACAAGTACTTCGGTTCTACTTTATTTCAATAGTCCACTTTAGACGTTCTATTAACTAGTAACTTTGCAACTACATGTCGACTATCTCTCTTTAGAAGTAGACTATAGTAGGTTATGGTTAGACGTTAGGGTTAGTAGAATAAGTTCACAGCAAAGATATTTACAGTGTAGTCTGTTGGGGGAGCATCAAAATAAAGTGTGGTTAAGCAGACACTCTACTAATACTCTAAAGAGAGTATGTTGACGTACAGTAGTTGCAAAGTTACTTATAGTTAAAGGGTTAGTTCACCCCAAATAAAAATTCTGTCAGTATGTACTCGCCCTCATGTCGTTTCAACCCCGTAAGACCTTCGTTCATCTTCTGAACACAAATTAAGATATTTAAGATATTAAGATCGCTCCTGTATATAGTCTACTTGACTGCGAAGTTTGTACGCAGGCGCGCGGACTTGCCCAGATAACAAACTGACATTGAATCAACGTGGAAACATGACATCAAAACAACGTTGATCTGATTGTTTTGCTCATCGAATTAACGTTGAACCAAAGTCAGATGCGCCATTCGTTCAAAACTAACGGAAAATCAACTTGAAATCAACGTTGTTTCAACGTTATGAAAGCAAACCAATTTTCGATTTTCATTTAGCTTTGAAGAATGCCACGTCTGACGTTGGTTCAACGTTAATTCGATGAGCAAAATCAACATTGTTTCGATGTCACGAGAGACGTCGTTTCCACGTTGATTCAATGTCAGTTTGCTGTCTGGATGATGGTGTTGTAGTATGCACTCCTAGCCGCCTGAAGTGCATACTACATTGAATTTCACACACTTTTGCGTCACCATTTGCACGCGGATTTCCCGCGCAAAACGCTCGTCTAAACGCAGAATAAAAAGTGTTGACGCAACGCCACTTTTGCGTTTTCTCTTCAGAATCGTTTCCGTGTAAACATAGCCTCACGCTATTGAACTAGTAACCTGACTCGCGCAGAGGGAGAAATAAACGAATAGTTGAAATAAAGTCGTTATTTTTGTTGGTTTTTTTGCGCACAAAAGTGTTCTCGTCGTTTGATAAACTTAAGATGTAGTCACTTGGACTATTTTAACGATGTCTTTGATGACTTTTCGAGGCCAGCGAGAGTCATTCCCTCAAGAAGCCTATGGACTAGTATGCAGGAGCGATCTTAATATCTTAAATATCTTAATTTGTGTCACGAAGATGAACGAAGGTCTTACGGGGTTGGAACGACATGAGGGCGAGTAAATACTGACAGAATTTTCATTTTTGGGTGAACTAAGCCTTTAATAGAATGTCTAAAGTGGACCATCCTAAAGTGGAGTTTGAGCTAATGTTCCTCTCCCTTTTTCTAGGTTTTGATGGGTGTTACGCCTACGTGAAATATAACGGAGAGATGCTCCCGTTCAGCGGTGTTCACGGGACCGTTTCCATCTCCAAGACTGATCCCTCTGTAAAGATCGGCTGTCGTGGCCCAAATCTATGCGACAGCAGTCCATGCTGGGATGGGTTGATGTGCGTGAACCAATGGTACACTTACCAGTGTGTGCCGCCGGGCGACTGTACCTCCAACCCTTGCCAACACGGTGGAAGCTGCGTTCCCGGCGTCCGTGGAGGCTTTACCTGCACATGTGAGGAGTTTTACACGGGAAGAGTGTGCGAGAGCCTGGTGGCCTGTCTGGGAGTCCGCTGTCCACAGGGGACGGAGTGCAATCTGGGAGCAAACGGAGGATTTACCTGCAGCCCAAGCGCCACCACCGAGGAGATGGTTCTGCCAATCTGGGCGGTTCCTGCGATCGTGGGCAGCTGCGCGACCGTCTTAGCGCTGGTTGTTTTAAGCCTCATTCTTTGCAACCACTGCAAGGGCCGCAAGAAAACCAAAGTGCCAAAAGATGAGAAGAAAACCGAGAAGAAGAAGAAGAAAAAGAAAAAGAAAGGCAGCGAGAATGTGGCGTTTGATGATCCGGATAACATCCCGCCCTACGGGGACGACATGACTGTCCGGAAACAGCCCGAAGGAAACCCCAAACCTGACATCATTGAGCGGGAAAACCCTTACTTGATCTACGACGAAACAGATATCCCGCATAACAACGAAACCATTCCCAGCGCCCCGTGCGCCGGTCCGGAGGCCGACATGGAGCACTACGACATCGACAATGCCAGCAGCATTGCTCCGTCAGATGCGGACATCATCCAACACTACAAACACTTCCGAAGCCACACTCCCAAGTTCTCCATTCAGCGCCACAGTCCTCTGGGATTTGCTCGCCAGTCCCCTCTTCCGTTGGGCGCTACGACTAGCTACACCTACCAGCCGAGCTACACCCAAGGGCTCCGCTCGACCCCGCTCAGCCATTCAGCTTGTCCCACGCCCAACCCCTTGTCCCGCCACAGCCCGGCTCCCTTTACCAAGCCATCCTCCTTCTACCGCAACACTCCCACTCGTGAACTCAACTTGGCAAGGCGCGACGGAAGCCCTCTCGACTTCCACGGAGACGTGTGCCAGCCTGGTATGTTCAACTACGCCACACGTTTGGGTCGGCGCAGCAAGAGTCCTCAAACCATGGCTGGTCACGGATCTCGTCCCGGGAGCCGCCTGAAGCAACCCATCGAGCAAATCCCGTTGGAAAGCGGCCCGCCTGTGGGGTTGTCCATAGAAGAGGTGGAACGCCTCAACACGCCTCGACCAAGGAACCCTAGCATCTGTAGTGCGGATCACGGGCGTTCTTCGTCCGAGGAAGACTGCCGTCGACCACTCTCACGTGTCCGTAACCCTGCGGATGGCATCCCCGCTCCAGAATCCTCCTCCGAGAGCGACTCCCATGACTCCTTCACGTGCTCGGAGATGGAGTATGACCGGGAGAAACCCGTGTCCTATAGTTCTCGCATGCCTAAGCTTTCCCAGGTCAACGAATCAGACGCCGACGACGAGGACCACGGAGGGAGGCTCCGACCGAGGCGATACTCCAGTCGACGTGCCGAAGGAGGACCGGCCAGCGGGCACAACACACTCTCGGAGTATCAGCACCACACCTTACCCCACAAACTGGGCCAAGGGTCCAACAACTTCAACTGGGACAACCTACTGAACTGGGGTCCGGGGTTCACCCACTACGTGGACGTTTTTAAAGACTTAGCACTGCTACCCGAGATCTCTGCTGCTAAAGATATCGAAATGAAGAGCGGCGACGGCTCCATCACGATCCTGAACGAGGGCGAAGCCGAGCAATACGTATGAGCAACACATCTGAGACTGTGATGAAACATGATACTGATCGGGATATTTGATTAAGACGAACTTAAATGCAGCAAGGCAGAGCACTGATTTTGATTTTGAAAGACGTGCACCGAACACCCAACGCTGTTACACACTAGGGGTTGCACAGACTCGTCGTTGGGTCTCAGTTGGCAAATTGTGGAACATGCAACGGTGCATCCCAGTTTATTTGCATGCCATTATCTTTGTACAGTATTGGCCAATTGTTTTTGTAATTTAGTGTAATTAAGTGACCCCAGAGCACTTTGCGCATTGTGAGTGAACCCCACTTGGTGCTGTGTACAACTGAGATTATCTAAACGTTGCATTTTCGATGCTGTGAGTCACCTATGTTAAGGTAAACAGTGATCATCTGACTAGTAAATGAATACCTGTGCAACCCCTAGTATAAACACACACAGCCTGGAAGAGGAAGACACTATCATGAACACACTCGTATGAAATAACTCAGATCTGGTCCGTCTGTTCTGTCTGAGATCAGAATGCACAAATAAAGTTGGACATATTTAGGGGTCGTAGTGACTCTCAGTGACTCTGGGCTCTGTCCAATTGGCCGATTGTCCTGTGTGTTAGTGCCTCGACCTCTAGGAATCAGATCCGAGAGCTCGGTGTGAAGAGCGGGGCCATATTTGGCTCCGGTTCTTCGTGCTCCGGCCAAAAACGAAAGAAAAGCTCTGGAACCGTCCGCCAAGAACGGGTGTTTCTCATCCTGAATAACTGGCTGCCGTCTAAAACAACACAACCTCCAGATATGAGATTAATCAGGCCTCTGCCTTCTGGATATTTGAGGATTTACGTTTGGGAGCACGGACATTATGACTTTCTATGGTTGTTTGTATTGGTGTATTGCAGGATTCGTACAAACACACTTGACCCGTCTAACGCAATGCCCATCTGCTATGAGACTATGAACTTGTGTACATTTTGTATTAATAAGAAAGCTCTTTGGAAGTCAATGTTCTCTGTTGATATGTGTTTTTTTTTGTTTTTGTTTTATGTTTTTAAAAATGTACTGTTTCTACTTTTTTACTGTTTATTAACTTAAAGGTTCATCAGTGTTTTTATGGATATTTTTCATATGCTGGAAATGAGGTTCCTACTTTCAGCGGAAGATTGAACTTCTTATTTTTTACATTTGTTACTTATGTAACATCAGTATTTTCCACTATTTTGATAAAACTATAACATAATGTCTGATTTATACGTGTAAAAGCCAATAACAGAATAAAAAAAATATTTATTTAAAAATACTCGGTTTTCATTTCAGTGAGACTAAACTGACTAAAATCAGGTTGGGTTGAACTTGAAGGATGAAATTCGAGGAATTTAGTCATAAACATCTCATATTGTGGACAGAAATGAATCTGTATGAATTGAATTAAGCATTTAAGGGTTTAGATGACAGAAAACCACAAGCGTGACTTAAAACTAGTACGGAATTTTTTTTATTTTTTTTTTTGGCCACCTCATCAGTAAGCCTTTATTATGGATATTCTTTTTTTTTTTTTTAGTCCGGAAAACTTTAGTAGTGTAACCCAGATAATATTGATTGCTGGCAATGGGTTGAAAGGAATAATACTCTAGATGGAAAGGGAATGCACCCAATCACATCGCGCTGTGGTTGACTGACACATCTGTGAGCCAATAGCAGCAGCGCATTGAGCAAGGCCTCCACGAGTCACGCGGGCGCTCTCAGTAGCGGCCACGTATGAGAGAGAGAGTGAGCAAACAAACATAAGAAACACTCACAGCCTACACAAATGTGTATATAATGTTCAATATTGTTTTTTATATATACATAGATGATTTCTAAAAATCATTTTTGTTTTATTTATTAATCTGTTCATTTTATTATTATTTTTTATGATATCAGTATTATTATTTTGTGTACTAAATGTTCTAAATCATTTTCTATGTTGTTTTGATGCTTTGGCAATACAAAATGTATTGTTTGTCATGCCAATAAAGCTAGTGAGAGAGCAGATGAGATGAGACAGCAATGCGGAGCGTTTCTTTAAACACTTTGTTGCTACAAGTTCATATTCTTTAAAACTAAGTGCATCTGAAGAATTGGAGTTGGATTCGTTTGCTGAAAAGTTGACAAACATGAGAGAAGAGTCAATTGATCGGAGACGAGACGATTGATCGGATGGACTTTGGACCGAATCGAACCACTGATTATACATCACCTTGGTGAGTGGAAACCCAGATATTAATCTATTTTTTTATATAACAGATGTACCAAAATCTTGAAAATTATTCAGTAAAGAGCTGAGTCGAACAGGCCGCATGTAATGCACGAGCTGAATTGAATAGCACATGGGATAAAGCTAACACGTGTCATATTTGTGTAATGAAAGAGCGATTGATTTATAAAAGTTGATGTGTTAATTGAGATGTGTCCATAAGTATATTTGAATCAGATACTGATTGTTGCATTGCCTTGCTGTTTTTGTTTGTTTGATTGTTTTGTGTTCTGTGTCCATGCATGTGAACGAGATTCCTGTGAGTATTCCTGTTTTGTGTCGAGTATAATCTCCTAGAGAGAAATCGTCGGTCGAATGACACGATTATACATGCTAGCTGCCCTTGGACTAAATCCACCGTGATCTGTGCTTTGAGAGACCATCAAATGGTAAGATTGTTCTGATTTTCTTTGTTTTGGACATATAAGGGACTCCATTTTTCTGAGTTTACGTCGATTTTTGCCTTTGAAAGGAGAGAACTTTGTTTTGAAACTCAAACTGATCGGAAGAGTCAAATGACTCATTGAACTGAATCATCCAACCCCCGTGTTTTGTTCAACTGAGTCAAATTAAGTGGATTCAGTGATTCTGTTTCACATTTTTGGACACTGTTGTTTGAGAAAAGTGAATTGCTGTAAAAAAGAAAGACTCAAGCATACATTTACATCTAAATTTCACACAGTTGGGTTTTTGAATGTAATATTTTATTTTTGTTGATGTAATTTGTTTTTGGTCACGGAGTGAAAAGAACAGGCACAGTGTTGTTTTCAATTTATTTTTATTTCCACATTGAATTGAGTGTGAATACTGTACTGAATTGAGGTTGTTGATTCTTTCACCCTAGAGGAAAAAAAACAGTTGATGTGTGATTTTTTTCCCCTTTTGTTCATTAAATGTTATTGGTTTATTTGGTTGATCTTAATCAAAACAAAATGTAAAGAACTCAATCTTTGATTATACAGTCACCTGCATTCGTTGTTTCGTCCCTCTAAAAGACGTTCCTTGCTTTTGATCGTGGTGGCCCATACAGAATAACATTGTTAGGTGTAGCATATCAGTTACTCGTGCGCTACAGTATGGTCGTGCAATCTACCACATTGGTTCAACAATACAGGATTTTCACTAAAGATATCAGTAATAACTTCTGCTGATTAATACATGTTAGGGATTTTAAAATAGTCACAACCTAACCAATCAGCCATGAGGAGAATCATAACATATTTTGAGTTGAAGTAAAGGCGTTTTTGTAAATTGAACAAAAAGACTATGATCTTACCGGCTTCAGTGAGGGAAAGAACTACAATCCCATGAAGCATTGCGAACTGCATAATTGATAAAACAGCTGAGAATATGAAACTACTCGTTTGCGAACGTTGATTATATGTATGAAAACATATTTTAAGTAGAGTCAGACCGATATTATTGTCTGATATTAGACATTTTCCAAACTGTCGGTATCGGCAGTTATAATGGCCGATAAATGAATATTTCAAAAATAAAATTAAAAATGGACAAAACACGCTTCAATCATCTCTCCTTGGCCTGTTAAATTGAAAATGTATGTTTTACAATTTGCAGTATGATGTTATCTATTGCTAAATTATGGCTCATCATAGACTAGCTAACCTGACATTGTAATTATAAGGTAGCTTATAAGGGACTATTTATTAGAACTTTAATATATTTTGATGTTGTGACAATAAAAGAAACAAGTTTATTTTTAAAATGCTTTATCATATTATTTTAGTTAAAACTAATAAATAACTACAAATAACTATGTTAGGGAAATCTGTTAATGTTTTGTTGCGCATTTCTGAAAAAAAAAAAAAAAAAAAAATATATATATATATATATATATATATATCAGCCGATATATCGGAATATCGGATTTTAAAACCAAAAAATATTTGTATCGGTATCGGCCTTCAAAATCCTTTATCGGTTGGGCTCTAATTTTAAGTTTATAGAAAATTTGCATAGCGCGTCAAGAGATCGACATTCGACATTAAATTGGTAGTGCTTCATGGAAGTGGGCGGAGCTGTCGCTTTTGGTGTAATTTTCCGTACAGCATCATGGGTAATGTAGTTTTTCTCCACGAATTCTGCTTTAAAACATGTTTATTTTAAATATAAGTTGATGTGATGTGGGTTGTGAGCTTCAGGAGAATCAAACACCATCAATTAACATCCTCACAGTAGGGCTGTCTTTAAAAGTTTATGAGTTTATCCTTCAAAATCTATTTTCCTATAGAGATAATGAATTGAGTTTTTACTTCCTGAACCTCTGACTAAATTGATTCTGTTTTAACACTTTTTTTTGGCAATTAAGAAATGTGACAAAAAGAGACATTTAAATCTAATAATTTTGATTTCAAGTGAGAATGGTTTTATAAAGTGAGCAGCAGCTCCTGAAAGCGCAGGGTTTTGTTTACAACAGTAACACACAGCTGAATTCGCACAAACTTACAGGAAATGACTGTGAATAAACAATCACACATTCCATAAACCCGTGTGTGACGGCGAGGCCAAAGCTGCGGTTCTCCAGTGAATCGGCTACTTTAAGACTCTAGCTGCGGCCGGGTGTTTTTCTGTGGTTTGAAGATTTAACAATCAGGAATTTGATCAAATTTATATCCTCCAACGTATGATTTCAATTCAAAGTGTAATCAGTCTGTTTCTAGTCTACAAAACTGACGTTAAATAGCTGGTCACGTTGATTCTCTTTTTAACATTTTGCAACATAAATATTAAAAAAATGTCACTTAATGCGTCACTCAAACCTAAAATCCCTCTTCTGTAATGTCGAACATCATAAAAGCGAAGTGTGTGAGCCTTATAAAAAGGTCCCGGTGGAGTTTATCGAGTCAAAAGGTAAATGTGTGTGTGTTCGTCAGACGCTTTTATGAGAGAATCTTCCAGGATGGTTTCAGAAAGTTATTTGACACTGTTTGCACACACCCTGGACTCTCTCTGGAACGTTGTGAAGTCTTTATACGTCCGATTCCCACAATCTTCCTGACGATTCCTGTTCCAGACTCGTCTCGTCCTCTGTGTGTGTGTGTGTGTGAGGACGTTTGGGTCAGATGTGCGGTGTGTAATCAGATGCTTCAGGAGACTCCTTTAATTGCGTTAGATCAGTCCCGCCGTCTGGGTTTGTTCTGAAAGGTCAGCGGTTCTCGCATTAATTGTAAAGAGCCCTTAATGCTAAAAATGCTCATAAGCAGACATTATTAAAGAATACTTTCATGTCACATCAAACACTTTTCTGCAACAAAGTGTCACAAAATATCTCAATTAGAGCCCGACCGATAAAGGATTTTGAAGGCCGATACAAATATTTGTTGGTTTTAAAATCCGATATATCGGCCGATATTATTATTATTTTTTATTTTTTTCAGAAACGCGCAACAAAATATTAACAGATTTCCCTAACATTAGTTATTTGTAGTTAATTATGAGTTTTAACTAAAATAATATGATAATGCATAACTGGTTCTCTCTGCGCGGCGCGTTATACACGAGTGTTGCCAACAGGGACGGTGTAGAGCGCCCTCTGGTGGACAAACTATACAACTCCAACACTCTTGACATGGATGGTTGAAGCGTGATTCGTCGGTTTTTATTTTATTTTTGAAATATTCATTTATCGGCCATTATAACTGCCGATACCGATATTTTAGGAAATGCCTAATATCGGCCGATAATATCGGTCTGGCTCTAATCTCAATGTCAAACCAGCTTCTAAAATGTTGAAAACGAAAGAAATGTAATAATACACTATATAATACTTCCTATCGGAGGGCTATTTAGATTAAGTAATAAAATAATAAAGTATTTGCTAATAAAATGTTTAACATATTATATATTACATTTAATATTCAGAATTGAAATTGAACATATTACGATTAATATTCAGTATGTGTTATGTCTTAAATGTATAAATTAAAGAAAACTGTCACTATTTTTAGGTGACGTAGTTACGATGTTCTTATTCAAATAAGTGAGTAATATATTAATGAACGACATGCACTTGCTACAGAGGTATTGTTTTGGTTCAGAGTTCGCTATTGTAATTGTGCATACTTTACTACACTGTAAAACATTTATTTGATCAATTAGTTATGTTTTTACATTGCTTTAACTCAAAGTACAACAATTTTTATTTTTAACTTATTAATTTAAGTTCATTTTTAACTGATTAATTTAAGTTTATTTTTTAACTTATTTTTATAAGTTCGGGTGTGCAACTAATTTTTAAGTTAGTTAACTGTAATTTAAGTTGAAATAACTTAAACATCCAAGTTGCTGCCTTAAATTTTTAAGTACATTGTATAGTGAGTACAACTACGTCACCTTAAAATAAAGTATAACTCGTATAACTACTAGAGCCCGACCGATAAAGGATTTTGAAGACCGATACAAATATTTTTTGGTTTTAAAACCCGATATTCCGATATATCGGCCGATATTTTATTTCTTTTTTTTTTTCAGAAACGCACAACAAAACATTAACAGATTTCCCTAGCATAGTTATTTGTAGTTATTTATGAGTTTTAACTAAAATAATATGATAAAGCATTTTAAAAAGAAACTTGTTTCTTTCGTCACAACAGAACAGAGGAACATCATAATATATTAAAGTTCTGATAAATAAAATAATAATTAGTCCCTTATAAGCTACCTTATAATTACAATGTCAGGTTAGCTAGTCTATGATGAGCCATAATTTAGCAATAGATAACGTCATACTTTAAATTGTAAAACATACATTTTCAATATAACAGGCCGAGGAGAGATGACTGAAGCGTGTTTCGTCCATTTTTATTTTATTTTTGAAATATTAATTTATCGGCCATTATAACTGCTGATACCAATAGTTTGGAAAATGTCTAATATCGGCCGATAATGTCGCTGTATGGCTCTAATAACTAAGTACTAACTAACTAACTAACTAACTAACTCTATTAAAATAAGTTAAGCAATTGCAACTTTTTTTATAAGTTAGTCTATTCAAGGTTAAGTCAAAGTGTAGTTTAAGTTTAAATGAAATATTCAAGTTGAATGTACTTAAAAATTAAAGGCAACAACTTGTTTTTTTGTGTGTATAGTGAGTATATGTAGCAAGATGTAACTACGGTACCATAAAAAATAAAGTGTTATTAAAAATTCCATTGCTTTAACTCATGAAAATAAGCTAAGCTTTTTTACAAGTTAGGCTTTAGCCACAAGCTTCCTCTCATTTTTGAAGTCAGTTTAATCCAATTTAAGTTGAAACGACTTAAACATCCAAGTTAACTGTAAGCCTCCTTAACTTATTTCTCTCTCTTTTTTTGCAGTGTATAGTGAGTCCATGTGAGGTGTAACTACATCATCTTACCCTGCAGTGTGTGTGTGTGTGTGTGTGTTGCTGATAACAGTGCTGGTGTTGTGGGTCTCTCCTCCTTCATGAGCTCATGCGCTAACGCTAGCAGAAGACAAACGCTCCGCGCGCGAGAAGAACACTGGCGTCCTGGCAGCCGCTTCACTCGACATTCATTCACACAATAACTTTGATTGGCTAATAGTGCGTCGTGTCGTGAGTGGCGTGTTTAGCCGCAGGCTTTTTCCCATGCTCTCCTCTTTTCTCCTCTCGCGCGCATTCATCTGTCACCGCTCAAAGGTTTGCTCTTCATGCTAATTGTCTCTCAATAGAGTCGGCTCCTCCCACTGCCATAAAGCAGCACACACACACACACACACACACAAGCTCACAAGCTTTTTGCTAACATTCTCATTATGTTATAAAAACGTTATTTCTCAAAGTTCTGGGAACATTTCAAAGTTTATATAAAGATGTTTTGGGAATGTTATACTTTTGAATGTTCTCTGAACCTGAAACTAGTAACATTTAAAACATGTTTGGCCTTTGAATTCTGCATATAATGCTGTATTTTAAAGCGATATGGAGGAGAAATGTGGCTTTACGCAGTTCAACCGCTCTGAGCTGAGGTATTAACGGAACGCTATTGGCTGTTTGTAAAGGGGGGAGGGGCTTCTCGATATGCCCCGCCCTTGTCTTCCTGCAAACAAAAAACAACACACAAATGGTAAAGAAAATCACATGATTCGCAGCTTTTCCACAACCTGAGGAAAATATTAAAAGTAAGAGTATCCCATTAGATGTATCAGTTTTCCCTGTATTTAATGGGAACGTTCTGTTAACCAATTTTAATGTTAAAATGTAGAAACAAGCTATAGACCATTTCACAAGATGAAAACAACGCTGGCCCAGAAGCACTTCCTGTTTCAGTTTGTAACTGTTTTCTTTATTTCACATGTAAAGAAAACATCTCAAAGACGTTTGTTTAACTTTTTGATTCGGTTTTATAAGTTCTGTTGGTCCCAGCTTTAATTGTAGTGTTAAAAAACTGAAACAGGAAGTGCTTCTGGACCAGTGTTGTTTACATCTTGTGAAATGGGCCTAAATTAATCTTAATAAACAACTGCAAAGTGTACAATTTTCATGATATGGGTTTCCTCGTATCTCAGTAAAGATAAAATAACACATTATAAGAAAATAAGAAATTCTCCCACAGTGTTTATATGGTTGTAAGTGTGTTATCTTGACGTTCTTGGCGCGTGCGACCGGTATCTGTGTTTGTAGCTCCGGAGAATTTCTTCATTAATCCCTGATTTTCTTCTTTTCCACTCATTTATGATTGGAAAAGAAGAAATTTTTATTTTTTATTTTTTTATAATGTGATTTTTATAATGTGAGCTCATCCTCGATACTATTCCTCATAAAAAACAATTGGATTGCTTTGATATCGCTACTTATATCCAAACTTCCAAATCTCAGCTACTAGCCTTTAGCCCGCTAGCATTTCACGCGTGGCCTCTCGCCTCTCGGCCGTCTCGTTTTTCGCCCGTTTCACTGAAAGGATACGGGTTATTTCCGGCATTTCAGTCCTAAATTAGTGGTGATATTTGAAGAGTTCAGATGCAAAAGCCTCTAAATGCCATTTGAAATTTTCTTCTAAAATGATCATTTTTATCAAACTTGTATATTTAAGTTCAGTAATTTCACTTAAATGACAATTAATAGGTAATATTTAACCATATTAATTAATATTTAACAATATTATCGATCTGTGTTGTACTGCTTTCATGTTATCACTGTCAAGCTGCTTTGATGCAATCTGTATTGTGAAAAGCGCTATATAAATTAATGTGACGTGACTTGACTTGTTAAACATATAAAGATAAGTGTGTGTGTGTGTGTGTGACAGTAGTGTACATGTGCGCATGTGTGTGAAGCGTCTCACTCAGTGACATCTGTGTGAAGTTACAGCGTCTCTAACACACCGTGACCGCGCGCTGATAAAGCCCTTCAGAACACACACCGTCTTCACTTCACTGGCTGAAGGACGAGCGAGGACGCGTAACTCTGTTAATTGTGTTGTTTTAGACCCCGAGAGAGAGAGAGAGAGAGAGAGAGAGACTTTATTTTTAGGAAAAGGTCAAAAAAGCAGCTAAAAAGATTTACAAAGAGAGTCGTGCAATATCATCTTAGAAACACAAACATTCGTTTCTAAAACAGAGAGAGAGAGAGAGCTTTTGAGACTGTGAGAAAATCACATCCACAATTCGTCCCTTTGGAATTATAAGGTTCTATCTGCGTTCTGAGCAGTTTTGAGATATTGAGCTTCAACGTTTTTGCATTAAATATAGGAAAATTTATATGGAGAACAGGTTTCATCCAAACATGAAAATAACAGGGACCCTAAATGTATTCTAAATATACAATATCAAAATCCTCTCAAATTGGTAAATGGGGATTTTTTGGAATGGGTCAAATGCAGATAGAACCTTCTAATTCTAAAAAAACACTTTTCGCTTAGAATTACAAGGTTCTATCTGCCAAAACATTATTTCAACATTTACATTTAAAAAAAAGAATAATGTTGTAACAATGTATCAACATGTGTTAGAAAGTAAAATTTTATCCTTTCTATGACATTTATTTAATATTTTTAGCACTTCCATGTATTTAGGACATTTCAAATTAAGCTAGGTAGGTCTAAATATTTTCCCCAGTGCATAATCTTCATTTCTGATATCAATTTGGTGGGTAATTAAACACAATATTGCAGAAATTTTAATCTTTCTTTTGCTTAGACAGAAAGCAGCCACTGTAATGCATCTGAGCAGGACTTTATTCCAGCTAAAGTGGGCCAGGTAAAATGGCTTTCTCTCTAGACCTCAGTATGGCTGAAATAACATGCAAACGTGTATTGTTGTAATTTAGACCCCATGAATTATATTGTTAAATATTTGACCTATAAGCCTTAATATGGTAAAAGATTAAGACACTTTAAGACTTTAAAAACTGCAAGAAAATCAACATGCTTCAGCAAATTAATTCATAAAGTTTGATAATCATTGAAAAATTATTCACTGACTATATAATTGTCACAGTCTTCATCTGCACCATTCTGTCTTCGTCATCTTCACTACACTTCCCAGCATCCTCTGTGATAGTCTCCACACCTGAACTCACTCCCTCAATCATCGTCCTGATCATCTGTGTCACCTGTCGTCACCTCGTTAGTGTTCATTTGTGTCTGTATTTAGTCCTCTCTGTTTCAGTCTGAGTTTGTCAGTCCTTGGTTGTGTTTCATGGATAGTGTGAGTACTCTTCTGCCAGTCTTCCTTGGAGTTTTTGAGTAAGTGTGTTTTGTATTGGAGCTTTGCATCAGCCTCAGTCTGTCTTCTACATGCACAAACAATTTTGTCTAATTAAGTCTAATGTTCTTTGAGCAGGGAAACAGCTCTCTTGAGGAACACCTGGAGGTTGTCCTGGATTTGGTCCCTCAAACCAGTTTCCCAGATGACTGCATCTGCACGTTTCTACGTGTGGGACTGAACAACACCACTCTAATGCAGTTGTCTGGGGAACCACCTCAAGGAAGCTTTGCCCAATTTGTGGAGTGGGTGCTGGGGTCCTGCAGATCATCCTTCACTGTTGATGACCAGCCCAGTGTAGACCAGTCACCAGCCCCACTCCAACACCTGAGACCGTCCAGCCAGAGACCGTCCACCTGACGGGTCTTCACCGCCTCTTCACCGCTTGATGGGTCTTCACCGGGTCTTCACCGCCTGACGGGTCTTCACCGCCTCTTCACCGCTTGATGGGTCTTCACCGCCTCTTCACCGCTTGATGGGTCTTCACCGCCTCTTCACCACCTGACGGGTCTTCACCGCCTCTTCACCGCTTGATGGGTCTTCACCGCCTCTTCACCGCTTGATGGGTCTTCACCGCCTCTTCACCGCTTGATGGGTCTTCACCGCCTCTTCACCACCTGATGGGTCTTCACCGCCTCTTCACCGCTTGATGGGTCTTCACCGCCTCTTCACCGCTTGATGGGTCTTCACCGCCTCTTCACCGCTTGATGGGTCTTCACCATCCTGGCAACGCCCTCAACCTTCTCCACCATGTCCACGTCCTGCTTCGCTCTGGTCACGCCCTCAGCCTGCTCTAATTCAGCCATGCCCTCGTCATCCTCCAGGGCAACCACCCCCCACCCCATTGAGGTTCTACGGCGCGAGGTCACGCCTTTGTAAAGGGGGACGTTCTATCACAGTCTTCATCTGCACCATTCTGTCTTCGTCATCTTCAATAGACTTCCCAGCATCCTCTTGTCTCCTGAACTCACTCCCTCAATCATCCACCTGTTGATCATCTGTGTCACCTTATTAGTGTTCATTTTTTATCTGTATTTAGTTCTCTCTGTTTCAGTCTGAGCTTGTTGGTTCTTGATTTATGTTTCATGGACAGTCGTCCCCTTGGAATTAAAAGGTTCTGACATTTTTGTCAAAATTGAGTTATTCACATATTTTTATTCTGTGACAACTTGTTGTCTTTATATGACGTGTTTACGTTGTGTACATTGTGAGACTTTTTATTGAAAAAGCAAAAAGGATGTTTCTACAAAGTCGAACTCTAACTTGGCTCTATAAGATTCTGTCTGCATGAGCCAATCAGAATCAACGTTTATATGTCGGGTCGCCGGCTTTTTCCTTGAAGACAAGAAGAAACCCTATAAAGGCATAATGTTTTACATTTACAGTAAATTAAATATTCACTTAATTTGGTAGTCTTATGAAGTGGCTTAACTTTATATTTTCTCATTTTCTTTTTAGTGTATTGGTTATTATTAATAACTTTTACTATTATAGTTATTATCATCTGAATTATACAGATATGTATATATATATGAGTATATTCAATATTTTAGAAAACCGTTTAACATGCAAGTGTGTGTGTGTGCATGTCCGTGTGTTTGAGAGAGTGTGTGATTAAAAAGGGAGTCTGACATTTTTAGTGATTACTGTCATGGTGTAGTGTGGAATAAAGACAGGCTGAAGCAAGGTTCCAATACAAAACATTTACTCAAAAACTCCAAACAGGCACAAGGAAGACTGGCAGAAGATTATACACACTGTCCATGAAACATAATCAAGAACCAACAAGCTCAGACTGAAACAGAGAGAACTAAATACAGATACAAATGAACACTAGGTGACACAGATGATCAACAGGTGGATGATTGAGGGAGTGAGTTCAGGAGACAAGAGGATGCTGGGAAGTCTATTGAAGATGACGAAGACAAAATGGTGCAGACGAAGACTGGGACAGAACGCTCCCCTTTACAAAGGCGTGACCTCGTGCCGTAGACCATCAATGGGGTGGGGGGGCGCCCTGAAGGATGACAAGGGCATGACTGAATTAGAGCAGGAAGCCTCCAGGGCGGAGCGGGCTGAGGGTGTTGCCAGGATGGTGAAGACCCGTCAGGCGGTGAAGACCCTTCAGGCGGTGAAGACCAGTCAGATGGTGAAGACCCTTCAGGCGGTGAAGACCAGTCAGATGGTGAAGACCCTTCAGGCGGTGAAGACCCGTCAGATGGTGAAGACCAGTCAGATGGTGAAGACCCGTCAGATGGTGAAGACCAGTCAGATGGTGAAGACCCGTCAGATGGTGAAGACCAGTCAGATGGTGAAGACCCGTCAGATGGTGAAGACCAGTCAGATGGTGAAGACCAGTCAGATGGTGAAGACCAGTCAGATGGTGAAGACCAGTCAGATGGTGAAGACCCGTCAGATGGTGAAGACCCGTCAGATGGTGAAGACCCGTCAGATGGTGAAGACCCGTCAGATGGTGAAGACCAGTCAGATGGTGAAGACCAGTCAGGCGGTGAAGACCCGTCAGATGGTGAAGACCCGTCAGATGGTGAAGACCAGTCAGATGGTGAAGACCAGTCAGATGGTGAAGACCAGTCAGATGGTGAAGACCAGTCAGATGGTGAAGACCAGTCAGATGGTGAAGACCCGTCAGATGGTGAAGACCCGTCAGATGGTGAAGACCAGTCAGGCGGTGAAGACCAGTCAGATGGTGAAGACCAGTCAGGCGGTGAAGACCAGTCAGATGGTGAAGACCAGTCAGGCGGTGAAGACCCGTCAGATGGTGAAGACCAGTCAGGCGGTGAAGACCCGTCAGATGGTGAAGAGGCGGTGAAGACCCGTCAGATGGTGAAGACCAGTCAGATGGTGAAGACCAGTCAGGCGGTGAAGACCAGTCAGGCGGTGAAGACCAGTCAGATGGTGAAGACCCGTCAGATGGTGAAGACCAGTCAGATGGTGAAGACCAGTCAGATGGTGAAGACCAGTCAGATGGTGAAGACCAGTCAGATGGTGAAGACCAGTCAGATGGTGAAGACCCGTCAGATGGTGAAGACCAGTCAGATGGTGAAGACCCGTCAGATGGTGAAGACCCGTCAGATGGTGAAGACCAGTCAGGCGGTGAAGACCAGTCAGATGGTGAAGACCAGTCAGGCGGTGAAGACCAGTCAGATGGTGAAGACCAGTCAGGCGGTGAAGACCCGTCAGATGGTGAAGACCAGTCAGGCGGTGAAGACCCGTCAGATGGTGAAGAGGCGGTGAAGACACGTCAGGCGGTCTGTCTCGGGCTGGACGGTCTCAGGTGTTGGAGTGGGGCTGGTGACTGGTCTACACTGGGCTGGTCATCGACAGTGAAGGATGATCTGCAGGACCCCAGCACCCACTCCACAAATTGGGCAAAGCTTCCTTGAGGTGGTTCCCCAGACAACTGCGTTAGAGTGGTGTTGTTCAGTCCCACACGTAGAAACGTGCAGATGCAGTCATCTGGGAAACTGGTTTGAGGTTCCAAATCCAGGAAAACCTCCAGGTGTTCCTCAAGAGAGCTGTTTCCTGCTCAAAGAACATTAGACTTAATTAGACAAAATTGTTTGTGCATGTAGAAGACAGACTGAGGCTGATGCAAAGCTCCAATACAAAACACTTACTCAAAAACTCCAAACAGGCACAAGGAAGACTGGCAGAAGATTACTCACACTATCCATGAAACACAATCAAGAACTGACAAACTCAGACTGAAACAGAGAGAGCTAAATACAGATACAAATGAACACTAACGAGGTGACGACAGGTGACACAGATGATCAGGACGATGATTGAGGGAGTGAGTTCAGGTGTGGAGACTATCACAGAGGATGCTGGGAAGTGTAGTGAAGATGAAGACAGAATGGTGCAGAAGAAGACTGGGACAATTATATAGTCAGTGAATAATTTTTCAATGATTATTAAACTTTATGAATTAATTTGCTGAAGCATGTCGATTTTCTTGCAGTTTTTAAAGTCTTAAAGTGTCTTAATCTTTTACCATATTAAGGCTTATAGGTCAAATATTTAACAATATAATTAATGGGGTCTAAATTACAACAATAAACGTTTGTATGTTATTTCAGCCATACTGAGGTCTAGAGAGAAAGCCATTTTACCTGGCCCACTTTAGCTGGAATAAAGTCCTGCTCAGATGTATTACAGTGGCTGCTTTCTGTCTAAGCAAAAGAAAGATTAAAATTTCTGCAATATTGTGTTTAATTACCCACCAAATTGGTATCAAAAATGAAGATTATGCACTGGGGAAAATATTTAGACCTACCTAGCTTAATTTGAAATGTCCTAAATACATGGAAGTGCTAAAAATATTAAATAAATGTCATAGAAAGGATAAAATTTTACTTTCTAACACATGTTGAGACATTGTTACAACATTATTCTTTTTTTTAAATGTAAATGTTCAAATAATGTTTTGGCAGAAAGAACCTTGTAATTCTAAGCGAAAAGTGTTTTTTTAGAATTAGAAGGTTCTATCTGCATTTGACCCATTCCAAAAAATCCCCATTTACCAATTTGAGAGGATTTTGATATTGTATATTTAGAATACATTTAGGGTCCCTGTTATTTTCATGTTTGAATGAAACCTGTTCCCCATATAAACTTTCCTATATTTAATGCAAAAACGTTGAAGCTCAATATCTCAAAACTGCTCAGAACGCAGATAGAACCTTATAATTCCAAAGGGACGAATTGTGTGTAATCTGAAATGATTGATTGAAATGCTTCATTATTTACTGAAATCACTGCTTAATTACAGTTTTTTTTTCGATTGCTAAACCACAGTGGAGCACAACTAGAGCTACATGTGCAAAACTACAGTCAGCACAGCAGCAGTTCATGTGGACTAAACTCTAGATCGTTTTTCATTGCTTGAAAACAGTTTTCAAAACTCTACACGCTTATCCCATGACTAACCACAACCTGCACAACTCTGTGGATTTACAACACTTTGTTCAAATGCTAACACACTGCTGTCAAAACTGTGAACCACTCACTGAAATTGTTTAAATTGTAAAGATGAAAAGTTTGGATTTTCTGCATTGGTGTTTGATGCTACTGTTTTTCCTCTCAGTGTGTTCTGACTGACAGTGTGTGTTATCTCAGTGAGGGTTGTGCATAGTGTTGTGCACACTGAGCCTGTTTTGAGCCATGTGTTAAGAGTTGTGCTCAGGTGACTGTTGGTAATGCAGACTGTAGTTAGAGTTTTGCACATTTGAAAGCCTTAAACGTTCTTCAAGTTTTAACTGAGTTCATTTGAGTGTGTGACTGCTCAGATGTTGCTCAACCCGTCCCCGAATGCAACACTCTTGCCGACGTTTGACCCCCTCGTGACCTTTTACGCCTCGAGGTTCAAGCCTGTCCTCCACACATCTCTCCTCACACGCACTCTCAAAACAAAACTCACATTTCAGCCGCGGTGAAAAAAACGAAGGAAAACAGGCCGAGTGCTTTGTTCTGTCGGGTTCAGCTGTGTTGTCATTGCAAGCCTTAATTCATGTAAGTCCAATTCATAATCAGCAGTTCCAGAGAGAAGGTTACAACAATACCAGTGTTTTCTTTGGTCACTGCTGATGATGCCACAGACGTTAAAATGCCAAATATGAGCTAATATAGAGGGATTTCTGTGACCTCTGTCACGCCATCAGAGGAAGACCAGTTCCTCTCTTAGACTTAGACCTGAGTGCAAAAATGGAGGCTCTAGACCCTTCCAGAGCCGAGATATTGAGATATTTATAATGGCATAAATGCTAAGTGGGACCTCAATATCTCAGCTCTGGAAGGGTCTAGAGCCTCCATTTTTGGACTCAGGTCCTAGTCTCGTGGCCCTCTATCAGATTCCAGTTTCGAGAAGATTGGGAAAACTTAATTTTTCGCCCAAAAAAAAAAAACGTAAGGGGTAACACTGTCGTTTTTTTTTTCAGGTCAAAACTTTGACATCCGATATCTCGGCTCTGGAAGGGTCTAGAGCCTCCATTTTTGCGCGCTGGTCGAAGTCTCGTGGCCCTCTGTCAGAATCCAGAGTTTCAAGAAGATCGGAGGGGGTCAAAATTTCGGCCAAAAACGACAGTGTTACCCCTTATGTTTTTTTTTTCAGGTCAAAACTTTGACATCCGATATCTCGGCTCTGGAAGGGTCTAGAGCCTCCATTTTTGCGCGCTGGTCGAAGTCTCGTGGCCCTCTGTCAGAATCCAGAGTTTCAAGAAGATCGGAGGGGGTCAAAATTTCGGCCAAAAAAAAAAAAATGACAGTGTTACCCCTTATGTTTTTTTTTCAGGTCCAAATTTTGACCTTCGATATCTCGGCTCTGGAAGGGTCTAGAGCCTCCATTTTTGCGCGCTGGTCGAAGTCTCGTGGCCCTCTGTCAGAATCCAGAGTTTCAAGAAGATCGGAGGGGGTCAAAATTTCGGCCAAAAACGACAGTGTTACCCCTTATGTTTTTTTTTCAGGTCAAAACTTTGACATCCGATATCTCGGCTCTGGAAGGGTCTAGAGCCTCCATTTTTGCGCGCTGGTCGAAGTCTCGTGGCCCTCTGTCAGAATCCAGAGTTTCAAGAAGATCGGAGGGGGTCAAAATTTCGGCCAAAAACGACAGTGTTACCCCTTATGTTTTTTTTTCAGGTCAAAACTTTGACATCCGATATCTCGCCTCTGGAAGGGTCTAGAGCCTCCATTTTTGCGCGCTGGTCGAAGTCTCGTGGCCCTCTGTCAGAATCCAGAGTTTCAAGAAGATCGGAGGGGGTCAAAATTTCGGCCAAAAACGACAGTGTTACCCCTTATGTTTTTTTTTCAGGTCAAAACTTTGACATCCGATATCTCGGCTCTGGAAGGGTCTAGAGCCTCCATTTTTGCGCACTGGTTGAAGTCTCGTGGCCCTCTGTCAGAATCCAGAGTTTCAAGAAGATCGGAGGGGGTCAAAATTTCGGCCAAAAACGACAGTGTTACCCCTTATGTTTTTTTTTCAGGTCCAAATTTTGACCTTCGATATCTCGGCACTGGAAGGGTCTAGAGCCTCCATTTTTGCGCGCTGGTCGAAGTCTCGTGGCCCTCTGTCAGAATCCAGAGTTTCAAGAAGATCCGAGGGGGTCAAAATTTCGGCCAAAAACGACAGTGTTACCCCTTATGTTTTTTTTTCAGGTCAAAACTTTGACATCCGATATCTCGGCTCTGGAAGGGTCTAGAGCCTCCATTTTTGCGCACTGGTTGAAGTCTCGTGGCCCTCTGTCAGAATCCAGAGTTTCAAGAAGATCGGAGGGGGTCAAAATTTCGGCCAAAAACGACAGTGTTACCCCTTATGTTTTTTTTTCAGGTCAAAACTTTGACATCCGATATCTCGGCTCTGGAAGGGTCTAGAGCCTCCATTTTTGCGCGCTGGTCGAAGTCTCGTGGCCCTCTGTCAGAATCCAGAGTTTCAAGAAGATTGGCGGGGGTCAAAATTTCGGCCAAAAACGACAGTGTTACCCCTTATGCTTTTTTTTCAGGTCAAAACTTTGACATCCGATATCTCGGCTCTGGAAGGGTCTAGAGCCTCCATTTTTGCGCGCTGGTCGAAGTCTCGTGGCCCTCTGTCAGAATCCAGAGTTTCAAGAAGATCGGAGGGGGTCAAAATTTCGGCCAAAAACGACAGTGTTACCCCTTATGTTTTTTTTTCAGGTCAAAACTTTGACATCCGATATCTCGGCTCTGGAAGGGTCTAGAGCCTCCATTTTTGCGCACTGGTCGAAGTCTCGTGGCCCTCTGTCAGAATCCAGAGTTTCAAGAAGATCGGAGGGGGTCAAAATTTCGGCCAAAAACGACAGTGTTACCCCTTATGTTTTTTTTTCAGGTCAAAACTTTGACATCCGATATCTCGGCTCTGGAAGGGTCTAGAGCCTCCATTTTTGCGCGCTGGTCGAAGTCTCGTGGCCCTCTGTCAGAATCCAGAGTTTCAAGAAGATCGGAGGGGGTCAAAATTTCGGCCAAAAACGACAGTGTTACCCCTTATGTTTTTTTTTCAGGTCAAAACTTTGACATCCGATATCTCGGCTCTGGAAGGGTCTAGAGCCTCCATTTTTGCGCGCTGGTCGAAGTCTCGTGGCCCTCTGTCAGAATCCAGAGTTTCAAGAAGATCGGAGGGGGTCAAAATTTCGGCCAAAAACGACAGTGTTACCCCTTATGTTTTTTTTTCAGGTCAAAACTTTGACATCCGATATCTCGGCTCTGGAAGGGTCTAGAGCCTCCATTTTTGCGCGCTGGTCGAAGTCTCGTGGCCCTCTGTCAGAATCCAGAGTTTCAAGAAGATCGGAGGGGGTCAAAATTTCGGCCAAAAACGACAGTGTTACCCCTTATGTTTTTTTTTCAGGTCAAAACTTTGACATCCGATATCTCGGCTCTGGAAGGGTCTAGAGCCTCCATTTTTGCGCGCTGGTCGAAGTCTCGTGGCCCTCTGTCAGAATCCAGAGTTTCAAGAAGATCCGAGGGGGTCAAAATTTCGGCCAAAAACGACAGTGTTACCCCTTATGTTTTTTTTTCAGGTCAAAACTTTGACATCCGATATCTCGGCTCTGGAAGGGTCTAGAGCCTCCATTTTTGCGCGCTGGTCGAAGTCTCGTGGCCCTCTGTCAGAATCCAGAGTTTCAAGAAGATCGGAGGGGGTCAAAATTTCGGCCAAAAACGACAGTGTTACCCCTTATGTTTTTTTTTCAGGTCAAAACTTTGACATCCGATATCTCGCCTCTGGAAGGGTCTAGAGCCTCCATTTTTGCGCGCTGGTCGAAGTCTCGTGGCCCTCTGTCAGAATCCAGAGTTTCAAGAAGATTGGCGGGGGTCAAAATTTCGGCCAAAAACGACAGTGTTACCCCTTATGTTTTTTTTTTTTCAGGTCAAAACTTTGACATCCGATATCTCGGCTCTGGAAGGGTCTAGAGCCTCCATTTTTGCGCACTGGTTGAAGTCTTGTGGCCCTCTGTCAGAATCCAGAGTTTCAAGAAGATCGGAGGGGGTCAAAATTTCGGCCAAAAAAAAAAAAATGACAGTGTTACCCCTTATGTTTTTTTTTCAGGTCCAAATTTTGACCTTCGATATCTCGGCTCTGGAAGGGTCTAGAGCCTCCATTTTTGCGCGCTGGTCGAAGTCTCGTGGCCCTCTGTCAGAATCCAGAGTTTCAAGAAGATCGGAGGGGGTCAAAATTTCGGCCAAAAACGACAGTGTTACCCCTTATGTTTTTTTTTCAGGTCAAAACTTTGACATCCGATATCTCGGCTCTGGAAGGGTCTAGAGCCTCCATTTTTGCGCGCTGGTCGAAGTCTCGTGGCCCTCTGTCAGAATCCAGAGTTTCAAGAAGATCGGAGGGGGTCAAAATTTCGGCCAAAAACGACAGTGTTACCCCTTATGTTTTTTTTTCAGGTCAAAACTTTGACATCCGATATCTCGGCTCTGGAAGGGTCTAGAGCCTCCATTTTTGCGCGCTGGTCGAAGTCTCGTGGCCCTCTGTCAGAATCCAGAGTTTCAAGAAGATCGGAGGGGGTCAAAATTTCGGCCAAAAACGACAGTGTTACCCCTTATGTTTTTTTTTCAGGTCAAAACTTTGACATCCGATATCTCGGCTCTGGAAGGGTCTAGAGCCTCCATTTTTGCGCACTGGTTGAAGTCTCGTGGCCCTCTGTCAGAATCCAGAGTTTCAAGAAGATCGGAGGGGGTCAAAATTTCGGCCAAAAACGACAGTGTTACCCCTTATGTTTTTTTTTCAGGTCCAAATTTTGACCTTCGATATCTCGGCACTGGAAGGGTCTAGAGCCTCCATTTTTGCGCGCTGGTCGAAGTCTCGTGGCCCTCTGTCAGAATCCAGAGTTTCAAGAAGATCCGAGGGGGTCAAAATTTCGGCCAAAAACGACAGTGTTACCCCTTATGTTTTTTTTTCAGGTCAAAACTTTGACATCCGATATCTCGGCTCTGGAAGGGTCTAGAGCCTCCATTTTTGCGCGCTGGTCGAAGTCTCGTGGCCCTCTGTCAGAATCCAGAGTTTCAAGAAGATTGGCGGGGGTCAAAATTTCGGCCAAAAACGACAGTGTTACCCCTTATGTTTTTTTTTCAGGTCAAAACTTTGACATCCGATATCTCGGCTCTGGAAGGGTCTAGAGCCTCCATTTTTGCGCACTGGTTGAAGTCTCGTGGCCCTCTGTCAGAATCCAGAGTTTCAAGAAGATCGGAGGGGGTCAAAATTTCGGCCAAAAACGACAGTGTTACCCCTTATGTTTTTTTTTCAGGTCAAAACTTTGACATCCGATATCTCGGCTCTGGAAGGGTCTAGAGCCTCCATTTTTGCGCACTGGTCGAAGTCTCGTGGCCCTCTGTCAGAATCCAGAGTTTCAAGAAGATCGGAGGGGGTCAAAATTTCGGCCAAAAACGACAGTGTTACCCCTTATGTTTTTTTTTCAGGTCAAAACTTTGACATCCGATATCTCGGCTCTGGAAGGGTCTAGAGCCTCCATTTTTGCGCGCTGGTCGAAGTCTCGTGGCCCTCTGTCAGAATCCAGAGTTTCAAGAAGATCGGAGGGGGTCAAAATTTCGGCCAAAAACGACAGTGTTACCCCTTATGTTTTTTTTTCAGGTCAAAACTTTGACATCCGATATCTCGGCTCTGGAAGGGTCTAGAGCCTCCATTTTTGCGCGCTGGTCGAAGTCTCGTGGCCCTCTGTCAGAATCCAGAGTTTCAAGAAGATCGGAGGGGGTCAAAATTTCGGCCAAAAACGACAGTGTTACCCCTTATGTTTTTTTTTCAGGTCAAAACTTTGACATCCGATATCTCGGCTCTGGAAGGGTCTAGAGCCTCCATTTTTGCGCGCTGGTCGAAGTCTCGTGGCCCTCTGTCAGAATCCAGAGTTTCAAGAAGATCGGAGGGGGTCAAAATTTCGGCCAAAAACGACAGTGTTACCCCTTATGTTTTTTTTCAGGTCAAAACTTTGACATCCGATATCTCGGCTCTGGAAGGGTCTAGAGCCTCCATTTTTGCGCGCTGGTCGAAGTCTCGTGGCCCTCTGTCAGAATCCAGAGTTTCAAGAAGATCGGAGGGGGTCAAAATTTCGGCCAAAAACGACAGTGTTACCCCTTATGTTTTTTTTTCAGGTCAAAACTTTGACATCCGATATCTCGGCTCTGGAAGGGTCTAGAGCCTCCATTTTTGCGCGCTGGTCGAAGTCTCGTGGCCCTCTGTCAGAATCCAGAGTTTCAAGAAGATTGGCGGGGGTCAAAATTTCGGCCAAAAACGACAGTGTTACCCCTTATGTTTTTTTTTCAGTTCAAAACTTTGACATCCGATATCTCGGCTCTGGAAGGGTCTAGAGCCTCCATTTTTGTGCGCTGGTCGAAGTCTCGTGGCCCTCTGTCAGAATCCAGAGTTTCAAGAAGATCGGAGGGGGTCAAAATTTCGGCCAAAAACGACAGTGTTACCCCTTATGTTTTTTTTTCAGGTCAAAACTTTGACATCCGATATCTCGGCTCTGGAAGGGTCTAGAGCCTCCATTTTTGCGCACTGGTTGAAGTCTCGTGGCCCTCTGTCAGAATCCAGAGTTTCAAGAAGATCGGAGGGGGTCAAAATTTCGGCCAAAAACGACAGTGTTACCCCTTATGTTTTTTTTTCAGGTCAAAACTTTGACAACCAATATCTTGGCTCTGGAAGGGTCTAGAGCCTCCATTTTTGCGCGCTGGTCGAAGTCTCGTGGCCCTCTGTCAGAATCCAGAGTTTCAAGAAGATCCGAGGGGGTCAAAATTTCGGCCAAAAACGACAGTGTTACCCCTTATGTTTTTTTTTCGGGTCAAAACTTTGACGTCCGATATCTCGGCTCTGGAAGGGTCTAGAGCCTCCATTTTTGCGCGCTGGTCGAAGTCTCGTGGCCCTCTGTCAGAATCCAGAGTTTCAAGAAGATTGGCGGGGGTCAAAATTTCGGCCAAAAACGACAGTGTTACCCCTTATGCTTTTTTTTCAGGTCAAAACTTTGACATCCGATATCTCGGCTCTGGAAGGGTCTAGAGCCTCCATTTTTGCGCGCTGGTCGAAGTCTCGTGGCCCTCTGTCAGAATCCAGAGTTTCAAGAAGATCGGAGGGGGTCAAAATTTCGGCCAAAAACGACAGTGTTACCCCTTATGTTTTTTTTTCAGGTCAAAACTTTGACATCCGATATCTCGGCTCTGGAAGGGTCTAGAGCCTCCATTTTTGCGCACTGGTCGAAGTCTCGTGGCCCTCTGTCAGAATCCAGAGTTTCAAGAAGATCGGAGGGGGTCAAAATTTCGGCCAAAAACGACAGTGTTACCCCTTATGTTTTTTTTTCAGGTCAAAACTTTGACATCCGATATCTCGGCTCTGGAAGGGTCTAGAGCCTCCATTTTTGCGCGCTGGTCGAAGTCTCGTGGCCCTCTGTCAGAATCCAGAGTTTCAAGAAGATCGGAGGGGGTCAAAATTTCGGCCAAAAACGACAGTGTTACCCCTTATGTTTTTTTTTCAGGTCAAAACTTTGACATCCGATATCTCGGCTCTGGAAGGGTCTAGAGCCTCCATTTTTGCGCGCTGGTCGAAGTCTCGTGGCCCTCTGTCAGAATCCAGAGTTTCAAGAAGATCGGAGGGGGTCAAAATTTCGGCCAAAAACGATAGTGTTACCCCTTATGTTTTTTTTTCAGGTCAAAACTTTGACATCCGATATCTCGGCTCTGGAAGGGTCTAGAGCCTCCATTTTTGCGCGCTGGTCGAAGTCTCGTGGCCCTCTGTCAGAATCCAGAGTTTCAAGAAGATCGGAGGGGGTCAAAATTTCGGCCAAAAACGACAGTGTTACCCCTTATGTTTTTTTTTCAGGTCAAAACTTTGACATCCGATATCTCGGCTCTGGAAGGGTCTAGAGCCTCCATTTTTGCGCGCTGGTCGAAGTCTCGTGGCCCTCTGTCAGAATCCAGAGTTTCAAGAAGATCGGAGGGGGTCAAAATTTCGGCCAAAAACGACAGTGTTACCCCTTATGTTTTTTTTTCAGGTCAAAACTTTGACATCCGATATCTCGGCTCTGGAAGGGTCTAGAGCCTCCATTTTTGCGCGCTGGTCGAAGTCTCGTGGCCCTCTGTCAGAATCCAGAGTTTCAAGAAGATCGGAGGGGGTCAAAATTTCGGCCAAAAACGACAGTGTTACCCCTTATGTTTTTTTTTCAGGTCAAAACTTTGACATCCGATATCTCGGCTCTGGAAGGGTCTAGAGCCTCCATTTTTGCGCGCTGGTCGAAGTCTCGTGGCCCTCTGTCAGAATCCAGAGTTTCAAGAAGATCGGAGGGGGTCAAAATTTCGGCCAAAAACGACAGTGTTACCCCTTATGTTTTTTTTTCAGGTCAAAACTTTGACATCCGATATCTCGGCTCTGGAAGGGTCTAGAGCCTCCATTTTTGCGCACTGGTCGAAGTCTCGTGGCCCTCTGTCAGAATCCAGAGTTTCAAGAAGATCGGAGGGGGTCAAAATTTCGGCCAAAAACGACAGTGTTACCCCTTATGTTTTTTTTTCAGGTCAAAACTTTGACATCCGATATCTCGGCTCTGGAAGGGTCTAGAGCCTCCATTTTTGCGCGCTGGTCGAAGTCTCGTGGCCCTCTGTCAGAATCCAGAGTTTCAAGAAGATCGGAGGGGGTCAAAATTTCGGCCAAAAACGACAGTGTTACCCCTTATGTTTTTTTTTCAGGTCAAAACTTTGACATCCGATATCTCGGCTCTGGAAGGGTCTAGAGCCTCCATTTTTGCGCGCTGGTCGAAGTCTCGTGGCCCTCTGTCAGAATCCAGAGTTTCAAGAAGATCGGAGGGGGTCAAAATTTCGGCCAAAAACGACAGTGTTACCCCTTATGTTTTTTTTTCAGGTCAAAACTTTGACATCCGATATCTCGGCTCTGGAAGGGTCTAGAGCCTCCATTTTTGCGCGCTGGTCGAAGTCTCGTGGCCCTCTGTCAGAATCCAGAGTTTCAAGAAGATCGGAGGGGGTCAAAATTTCGGCCAAAAACGACAGTGTTACCCCTTATGTTTTTTTTTCAGGTCAAAACTTTGACATCCGATATCTCGGCTCTGGAAGGGTCTAGAGCCTCCATTTTTGCGCGCTGGTCGAAGTCTCGTGGCCCTCTGTCAGAATCCAGAGTTTCAAGAAGATCGGAGGGGGTCAAAATTTCGGCCAAAAACGACAGTGTTACCCCTTATGTTTTTTTTTCAGGTCAAAACTTTGACATCCGATATCTCGGCTCTGGAAGGGTCTAGAGCCTCCATTTTTGCGCGCTGGTCGAAGTCTCGTGGCCCTCTGTCAGAATCCAGAGTTTCAAGAAGATCGGAGGGGGTCAAAATTTCGGCCAAAAACGACAGTGTTACCCCTTATGTTTTTTTTTTCAGGTCAAAACTTTGACATCCGATATCTCGGCTCTGGAAGGGTCTAGAGCCTCCATTTTTGCGCGCTGGTCGAAGTCTCGTGGCCCTCTGTCAGAATCCAGAGTTTCAAGAAGATCGGAGGGGGTCAAAATTTCGGCCAAAAACGACAGTGTTACCCCTTATGTTTTTTTTTCAGGTCAAAACTTTGACATCCGATATCTCGGCTCTGGAAGGGTCTAGAGCCTCCATTTTTGCGCGCTGGTCGAAGTCTCGTGGCCCTCTGTCAGAATCCAGAGTTTCAAGAAGATCGGAGGGGGTCAAAATTTCGGCCAAAAACGACAGTGTTACCCCTTATGTTTTTTTTTCAGGTCAAAACTTTGACATCCGATATCTCGGCTCTGGAAGGGTCTAGAGCCTCCATTTTTGCGCGCTGGTCGAAGTCTCGTGGCCCTCTGTCAGAATCCAGAGTTTCAAGAAGATCGGAGGGGGTCAAAATTTCGGCCAAAAACGACAGTGTTACCCCTTATGTTTTTTTTTCAGGTCAAAACTTTGACATCCGATATCTCGGCTCTGGAAGGGTCTAGAGCCTCCATTTTTGCGCGCTGGTCGAAGTCTCGTGGCCCTCTGTCAGAATCCAGAGTTTCAAGAAGATCGGAGGGGGTCAAAATTTCGGCCAAAAACGACAGTGTTACCCCTTATGTTTTTTTTTTCAGGTCAAAACTTTGACATCCGATATCTCGGCTCTGGAAGGGTCTAGAGCCTCCATTTTTGCGCGCTGGTCGAAGTCTCGTGGCCCTCTGTCAGAATCCAGAGTTTCAAGAAGATCGGAGGGGGTCAAAATTTCGGCCAAAAACGACAGTGTTACCCCTTATGTTTTTTTTTTCAGGTCAAAACTTTGACATCCGATATCTCGGCTCTGGAAGGGTCTAGAGCCTCCATTTTTGCGCGCTGGTCGAAGTCTCGTGGCCCTCTGTCAGAATCCAGAGTTTCAAGAAGATCGGAGGGGGTCAAAATTTCGGCCAAAAACGACAGTGTTACCCCTTATGTTTTTTTTTTCAGGTCAAAACTTTGACATCCGATATCTCGGCTCTGGAAGGGTCTAGAGCCTCCATTTTTGCGCGCTGGTCGAAGTCTCGTGGCCCTCTGTCAGAATCCAGAGTTTCAAGAAGATCGGAGGGGGTCAAAATTTCGGCCAAAAACGACAGTGTTACCCCTTATGTTTTTTTTTCAGGTCAAAACTTTGACATCCGATATCTCGGCTCTGGAAGGGTCTAGAGCCTCCATTTTTGCGCGCTGGTCGAAGTCTCGTGGCCCTCTGTCAGAATCCAGAGTTTCAAGAAGATCGGAGGGGGTCAAAATTTCGGCCAAAAACGACAGTGTTACCCCTTATGTTTTTTTTTCAGGTCAAAACTTTGACATCCGATATCTCGGCTCTGGAAGGGTCTAGAGCCTCCATTTTTGCGCGCTGGTCGAAGTCTCGTGGCCCTCTGTCAGAATCCAGAGTTTCAAGAAGATCGGAGGGGGTCAAAATTTCGGCCAAAAACGACAGTGTTACCCCTTATGTTTTTTTTTCAGGTCAAAACTTTGACATCCGATATCTCGGCTCTGGAAGGGTCTAGAGCCTCCATTTTTGCGCGCTGGTCGAAGTCTCGTGGCCCTCTGTCAGAATCCAGAGTTTCAAGAAGATCGGAGGGGGTCAAAATTTCGGCCAAAAACGACAGTGTTACCCCTTATGTTTTTTTTTCAGGTCAAAACTTTGACATCCGATATCTCGGCTCTGGAAGGGTCTAGAGCCTCCATTTTTGCGCGCTGGTCGAAGTCTCGTGGCCCTCTGTCAGAATCCAGAGTTTCAAGAAGATCGGAGGGGGTCAAAATTTCGGCCAAAAACGACAGTGTTACCCCTTATGTTTTTTTTTCAGGTCAAAACTTTGACATCCGATATCTCGGCTCTGGAAGGGTCTAGAGCCTCCATTTTTGCGCGCTGGTCGAAGTCTCGTGGCCCTCTGTCAGAATCCAGAGTTTCAAGAAGATCGGAGGGGGTCAAAATTTCGGCCAAAAACGACAGTGTTACCCCTTATGTTTTTTTTTCAGGTCAAAACTTTGACATCCGATATCTCGGCTCTGGAAGGGTCTAGAGCCTCCATTTTTGCGCGCTGGTCGAAGTCTCGTGGCCCTCTGTCAGAATCCAGAGTTTCAAGAAGATCGGAGGGGGTCAAAATTTCGGCCAAAAACGACAGTGTTACCCCTTATGTTTTTTTTTTCAGGTCAAAACTTTGACATCCGATATCTCGGCTCTGGAAGGGTCTAGAGCCTCCATTTTTGCGCGCTGGTCGAAGTCTCGTGGCCCTCTGTCAGAATCCAGAGTTTCAAGAAGATCGGAGGGGGTCAAAATTTCGGCCAAAAACGACAGTGTTACCCCTTATGTTTTTTTTTCAGGTCAAAACTTTGACATCCGATATCTCGGCTCTGGAAGGGTCTAGAGCCTCCATTTTTGCGCGCTGGTCGAAGTCTCGTGGCCCTCTGTCAGAATCCAGAGTTTCAAGAAGATCGGAGGGGGTCAAAATTTCGGCCAAAAACGACAGTGTTACCCCTTATGTTTTTTTTTCAGGTCAAAACTTTGACATCCGATATCTCGGCTCTGGAAGGGTCTAGAGCCTCCATTTTTGCGCGCTGGTCGAAGTCTCGTGGCCCTCTGTCAGAATCCAGAGTTTCAAGAAGATCGGAGGGGGTCAAATTTCGGCCAAAAACGACAGTGTTACCCCTTATGTTTTTTTTTCAGGTCAAAACTTTGACATCCGATATCTCGGCTCTGGAAGGGTCTAGAGCCTCCATTTTTGCGCGCTGGTCGAAGTCTCGTGGCCCTCTGTCAGAATCCAGAGTTTCAAGAAGATCGGAGGGGGTCAAAATTTCGGCCAAAAACGACAGTGTTACCCCTTATGTTTTTTTTTCAGGTCAAAACTTTGACATCCGATATCTCGGCTCTGGAAGGGTCTAGAGCCTCCATTTTTGCGCGCTGGTCGAAGTCTCGTGGCCCTCTGTCAGAATCCAGAGTTTCAAGAAGATCGGAGGGGGTCAAAATTTCGGCCAAAAACGACAGTGTTACCCCTTATGTTTTTTTTTCAGGTCAAAACTTTGACATCCGATATCTCGGCTCTGGAAGGGTCTAGAGCCTCCATTTTTGCGCGCTGGTCGAAGTCTCGTGGCCCTCTGTCAGAATCCAGAGTTTCAAGAAGATCGGAGGGGGTCAAAATTTCGGCCAAAAACGACAGTGTTACCCCTTATGTTTTTTTTTCAGGTCAAAACTTTGACATCCGATATCTCGGCTCTGGAAGGGTCTAGAGCCTCCATTTTTGCGCGCTGGTCGAAGTCTCGTGGCCCTCTGTCAGAATCCAGAGTTTCAAGAAGATCGGAGGGGGTCAAAATTTCGGCCAAAAACGACAGTGTTACCCCTTATGTTTTTTTTTCAGGTCAAAACTTTGACATCCGATATCTCGGCTCTGGAAGGGTCTAGAGCCTCCATTTTTGCGCGCTGGTCGAAGTCTCGTGGCCCTCTGTCAGAATCCAGAGTTTCAAGAAGATCGGAGGGGGTCAAAATTTCGGCCAAAAACGACAGTGTTACCCCTTATGTTTTTTTTTCAGGTCAAAACTTTGACATCCGATATCTCGGCTCTGGAAGGGTCTAGAGCCTCCATTTTTGCGCGCTGGTCGAAGTCTCGTGGCCCTCTGTCAGAATCCAGAGTTTCAAGAAGATCGGAGGGGGTCAAAATTTCGGCCAAAAACGACAGTGTTACCCCTTATGTTTTTTTTTCAGGTCAAAACTTTGACATCCGATATCTCGGCTCTGGAAGGGTCTAGAGCCTCCATTTTTGCGCGCTGGTCGAAGTCTCGTGGCCCTCTGTCAGAATCCAGAGTTTCAAGAAGATCGGAGGGGGTCAAAATTTCGGCCAAAAACGACAGTGTTACCCCTTATGTTTTTTTTTCAGGTCAAAACTTTGACATCCGATATCTCGGCTCTGGAAGGGTCTAGAGCCTCCATTTTTGCGCGCTGGTCGAAGTCTCGTGGCCCTCTGTCAGAATCCAGAGTTTCAAGAAGATCGGAGGGGGTCAAAATTTCGGCCAAAAACGACAGTGTTACCCCTTATGTTTTTTTTTCAGGTCAAAACTTTGACATCCGATATCTCGGCTCTGGAAGGGTCTAGAGCCTCCATTTTTGCGCGCTGGTCGAAGTCTCGTGGCCCTCTGTCAGAATCCAGAGTTTCAAGAAGATCGGAGGGGGTCAAAATTTCGGCCAAAAACGACAGTGTTACCCCTTATGTTTTTTTTTCAGGTCAAAACTTTGACATCCGATATCTCGGCTCTGGAAGGGTCTAGAGCCTCCATTTTTGCGCGCTGGTCGAAGTCTCGTGGCCCTCTGTCAGAATCCAGAGTTTCAAGAAGATCGGAGGGGGTCAAAATTTCGGCCAAAAACGACAGTGTTACCCCTTATGTTTTTTTTTTCAGGTCAAAACTTTGACATCCGATATCTCGGCTCTGGAAGGGTCTAGAGCCTCCATTTTTGCGCGCTGGTCGAAGTCTCGTGGCCCTCTGTCAGAATCCAGAGTTTCAAGAAGATCGGAGGGGGTCAAAATTTCGGCCAAAAACGACAGTGTTACCCCTTATGTTTTTTTTTCAGGTCAAAACTTTGACATCCGATATCTCGGCTCTGGAAGGGTCTAGAGCCTCCATTTTTGCGCGCTGGTCGAAGTCTCGTGGCCCTCTGTCAGAATCCAGAGTTTCAAGAAGATCGGAGGGGGTCAAAATTTCGGCCAAAAACGACAGTGTTACCCCTTATGTTTTTTTTTCAGGTCAAAACTTTGACATCCGATATCTCGGCTCTGGAAGGGTCTAGAGCCTCCATTTTTGCGCGCTGGTCGAAGTCTCGTGGCCCTCTGTCAGAATCCAGAGTTTCAAGAAGATCGGAGGGGGTCAAAATTTCGGCCAAAAACGACAGTGTTACCCCTTATGTTTTTTTTTCAGGTCAAAACTTTGACATCCGATATCTCGGCTCTGGAAGGGTCTAGAGCCTCCATTTTTGCGCGCTGGTCGAAGTCTCGTGGCCCTCTGTCAGAATCCAGAGTTTCAAGAAGATCGGAGGGGGTCAAAATTTCGGCCAAAAACGACAGTGTTACCCCTTATGTTTTTTTTTCAGGTCAAAACTTTGACATCCGATATCTCGGCTCTGGAAGGGTCTAGAGCCTCCATTTTTGCGCGCTGGTCGAAGTCTCGTGGCCCTCTGTCAGAATCCAGAGTTTCAAGAAGATCGGAGGGGGTCAAAATTTCGGCCAAAAACGACAGTGTTACCCCTTATGTTTTTTTTTCAGGTCAAAACTTTGACATCCGATATCTCGGCTCTGGAAGGGTCTAGAGCCTCCATTTTTGCGCGCTGGTCGAAGTCTCGTGGCCCTCTGTCAGAATCCAGAGTTTCAAGAAGATCGGAGGGGGTCAAAATTTCGGCCAAAAACGACAGTGTTACCCCTTATGTTTTTTTTTCAGGTCAAAACTTTGACATCCGATATCTCGGCTCTGGAAGGGTCTAGAGCCTCCATTTTTGCGCGCTGGTCGAAGTCTCGTGGCCCTCTGTCAGAATCCAGAGTTTCAAGAAGATCGGAGGGGGTCAAAATTTCGGCCAAAAACGACAGTGTTACCCCTTATGTTTTTTTTTCAGGTCAAAACTTTGACATCCGATATCTCGGCTCTGGAAGGGTCTAGAGCCTCCATTTTTGCGCGCTGGTCGAAGTCTCGTGGCCCTCTGTCAGAATCCAGAGTTTCAAGAAGATCGGAGGGGGTCAAAATTTCGGCCAAAAACGACAGTGTTACCCCTTATGTTTTTTTTTCAGGTCAAAACTTTGACATCCGATATCTCGGCTCTGGAAGGGTCTAGAGCCTCCATTTTTGCGCGCTGGTCGAAGTCTCGTGGCCCTCTGTCAGAATCCAGAGTTTCAAGAAGATCGGAGGGGGTCAAAATTTCGGCCAAAAACGACAGTGTTACCCCTTATGTTTTTTTTTCAGGTCAAAACTTTGACATCCGATATCTCGGCTCTGGAAGGGTCTAGAGCCTCCATTTTTGCGCGCTGGTCGAAGTCTCGTGGCCCTCTGTCAGAATCCAGAGTTTCAAGAAGATCGGAGGGGGTCAAAATTTCGGCCAAAAACGACAGTGTTACCCCTTATGTTTTTTTTTCAGGTCAAAACTTTGACATCCGATATCTCGGCTCTGGAAGGGTCTAGAGCCTCCATTTTTGCGCGCTGGTCGAAGTCTCGTGGCCCTCTGTCAGAATCCAGAGTTTCAAGAAGATCGGAGGGGGTCAAAATTTCGGCCAAAAACGACAGTGTTACCCCTTATGTTTTTTTTTCAGGTCAAAACTTTGACATCCGATATCTCGGCTCTGGAAGGGTCTAGAGCCTCCATTTTTGCGCGCTGGTCGAAGTCTCGTGGCCCTCTGTCAGAATCCAGAGTTTCAAGAAGATCGGAGGGGGTCAAAATTTCGGCCAAAAACGACAGTGTTACCCCTTATGTTTTTTTTTCAGGTCAAAACTTTGACATCCGATATCTCGGCTCTGGAAGGGTCTAGAGCCTCCATTTTTGCGCGCTGGTCGAAGTCTCGTGGCCCTCTGTCAGAATCCAGAGTTTCAAGAAGATCGGAGGGGGTCAAAATTTCGGCCAAAAACGACAGTGTTACCCCTTATGTTTTTTTTTCAGGTCAAAACTTTGACATCCGATATCTCGGCTCTGGAAGGGTCTAGAGCCTCCATTTTTGCGCGCTGGTCGAAGTCTCGTGGCCCTCTGTCAGAATCCAGAGTTTCAAGAAGATCGGAGGGGGTCAAAATTTCGGCCAAAAACGACAGTGTTACCCCTTATGTTTTTTTTTCAGGTCAAAACTTTGACATCCGATATCTCGGCTCTGGAAGGGTCTAGAGCCTCCATTTTTGCGCGCTGGTCGAAGTCTCGTGGCCCTCTGTCAGAATCCAGAGTTTCAAGAAGATCGGAGGGGGTCAAAATTTCGGCCAAAAACGACAGTGTTACCCCTTATGTTTTTTTTTCAGGTCAAAACTTTGACATCCGATATCTCGGCTCTGGAAGGGTCTAGAGCCTCCATTTTTGCGCGCTGGTCGAAGTCTCGTGGCCCTCTGTCAGAATCCAGAGTTTCAAGAAGATCGGAGGGGGTCAAAATTTCGGCCAAAAACGACAGTGTTACCCCTTATGTTTTTTTTTCAGGTCAAAACTTTGACATCCGATATCTCGGCTCTGGAAGGGTCTAGAGCCTCCATTTTTGCGCGCTGGTCGAAGTCTCGTGGCCCTCTGTCAGAATCCAGAGTTTCAAGAAGATCGGAGGGGGTCAAAATTTCGGCCAAAAACGACAGTGTTACCCCTTATGTTTTTTTTTCAGGTCAAAACTTTGACATCCGATATCTCGGCTCTGGAAGGGTCTAGAGCCTCCATTTTTGCGCGCTGGTCGAAGTCTCGTGGCCCTCTGTCAGAATCCAGAGTTTCAAGAAGATCGGAGGGGGTCAAAATTTCGGCCAAAAACGACAGTGTTACCCCTTATGTTTTTTTTTCAGGTCAAAACTTTGACATCCGATATCTCGGCTCTGGAAGGGTCTAGAGCCTCCATTTTTGCGCGCTGGTCGAAGTCTCGTGGCCCTCTGTCAGAATCCAGAGTTTCAAGAAGATCGGAGGGGGTCAAAATTTCGGCCAAAAACGACAGTGTTACCCCTTATGTTTTTTTTTCAGGTCAAAACTTTGACATCCGATATCTCGGCTCTGGAAGGGTCTAGAGCCTCCATTTTTGCGCGCTGGTCGAAGTCTCGTGGCCCTCTGTCAGAATCCAGAGTTTCAAGAAGATCGGAGGGGGTCAAAATTTCGGCCAAAAACGACAGTGTTACCCCTTATGTTTTTTTTTCAGGTCAAAACTTTGACATCCGATATCTCGGCTCTGGAAGGGTCTAGAGCCTCCATTTTTGCGCGCTGGTCGAAGTCTCGTGGCCCTCTGTCAGAATCCAGAGTTTCAAGAAGATCGGAGGGGGTCAAAATTTCGGCCAAAAACGACAGTGTTACCCCTTATGTTTTTTTTTCAGGTCAAAACTTTGACATCCGATATCTCGGCTCTGGAAGGGTCTAGAGCCTCCATTTTTGCGCGCCTGGTCGAAGTCTCGTGGCCCTCTGTCAGAATCCAGAGTTTCAAGAAGATCGGAGGGGGTCAAAATTTCGGCCAAAACGACAGTGTTACCCCTTATGTTTTTTTTTCAGGTCAAAACTTTGACATCCGATATCTCGGCTCTGGAAGGGTCTAGAGCCA